>CAUJNA010000778.1:110000-153634 GCA_963377175.1 Effrenium voratum
GACCATTTTGGAGGATGAAAAGTCGACTTTGGTTTTGTTGGGGGGTGGTTCTCCCTTTTGGAGACATGATCTGTTTTGCGAGACAATCGGAAGTGAACGCCAGGGGGAAGTATGACCGTATGGCCCCAGAACGACGAAGCTTGCCATCATTTGTGGCACCTCCGTTGGAAAACGCTCGAAGAAGTCGTTACCCACAATCAATTTCCGGAATTTTGCCAAATGGGCGCTGGCATCACAGGGAACAGCCGAACTGCGCGCATGGATTCTACTTGCCTGACAGTCTGACAGCTTGGAGTTTGTTGACTACTCTATTAGCAAAGTCTACTAGTTGTTTCCATCAGCATACGCGACCTCTATCAACTACTGGTTTCCCAAAGCGCTGTCACGGAAGCTGGCGTTAAGCGAAAGTCCAGGCGCAAAAATGCGAGATGGCCGGCCGTGTCTATTATGAGGAAATCAGCGAAGCGCTGGTCTCAGAAAAATCGGCCCCTGCCCTGCAGGCTCCTGTATGGGCGAGGCAGGCGCATGCTGTGGGGACTGCTCATGCGGCCCCCGGGCGGGTTACTGTGCTGAGATCACAGGCGGACTTGTCGCGATCATGAATCTGGTGGAGTCTTTGGCGCTTTGCTTTTGTGGCAATGCAGTTCAAACCAGTGCGGCGATCCTGAAACCAACTTACCATAGCAAGCCATGAGTCTTTGCCCAGGGGACTTGCCGGCACAAGGATATGGTAAACTGCAACAAGACCAACCTCTTCTGTAACCCTAGCATCTGTTTGTGTCTCCTGTAACAGGCCGCAAGGGCCCCTCAAAGAAGACATTTGGCCTCCAAACCTCGCACCATGTGATTTGGAAGATCCAGGTCCTTGCCTCCGGAGAAAAACAAATGCCAAAGGAGTCACGATTTCGTTGCGGCCGATGGCCAGGTCGACGGCTGCTGCTGGGATCTGAGCTGCTTTGGGGGATGGATCATACGACCGCGGTTTTCACATGGAGTATCTGACGTTCGGGAAACGGTCAGCTCAAGAGGAAAATGGTCTTCCGCCAGAACCCTGAAGGTCGGAACCCACGTTGCCCTCCCACCAATTGGCATGGAACGGGCCCTGGAACCTTTTAAGGGGACCATTTCCCCGAACGTCTGGAAACCCGTGTTAACTGGTGCCCATGTGAAAAGGGCAGGGTAATTGAACCCACCAGGGGACCGCAGGTGATAGCCCATGTTTCCTTTTACCAGGGCAACCCATTTTGGGGTTAGCCTAGCTTTGCCCACATGCCGCGTAAGCTCGCTGCCCTTGAGAACCCCAGGGCCGCGTTCGTCTTTTCATCTCGAGGCGCCGGGCCTTCAGCGAGAAGCAGCTGGACCAGATCCGCGAGGACTTCCCGGCGCTGCAGCAGGAGGCGCCGAGGGCGCAGAGCCGCGGTCGGTCGCGTGTGCCGTGCTCTCCTCACACGAAGAAAGGGGCGGTTTCGGTCTCACAAAAAGAAAAGAAAAGCGGTTTTAAACATGGCTGTGGGTCAAACCAATGGTACCATTTTGGGGTAGGTGCACCGCCCATTTTAGGCTGTTTTAGTGGGGATTGGGATGTTCACTGGGGGTACGGGATTTTGACCCATGGCCACATCACCTTCTTTGCAACAATGAAAGCTGAGTGTTTGTTGGGGTGATGTGTGTTTTAAGGGAATTTATCGGGAGGCCCTGTCAGACGGCCCTGTCAGACGGGCGTTGTTCTCTTCCTTTTTGGAGGGCCCCTTGTTCGTGAATCGACAAACACCTTCCATTTGCTGAAGTGAAGCGTGTTGTTTTTCCAATCAGCGAGTCTGGACGGACCAACCCTCTCCCTTGCTGGTTTTAAGGTTGGAATCGATTTCCCTGGACATATGTTCTCATCTTTTCAGGGGGCGGAAAGCAAACGGAAGTTTGCGGAGTTTTTTTTTCAGGTACCCCGTTGTGTATGGTCTTTTTGGGGGGAGGAAGCCAGAGGAACACCACCGTTTTGAGGGTGCCCTAGAAGAAGACACCCATTTGGGGTCAGTGTACAAACACGAAGGAAGATCGAGATCCAGATATTTGGTGTCCAAGTCCGCATTTGCCCCCTCAAATTTGGACAAGTTCGGGGCAATTGGGCAGGGTCTCCGGATCATGGTGTGTGTGTGTGTTGCAGCTATTTTCGAGTCCAGCGACTTATTTTGACCCATACTTATTTGGGTGAAATGGTGGTTGTCCTTTTGGTGAAACCCTTCAAACCACCCCTCCCCCCCCCAACAAAAAAACAGGAAATGGGGTTCTGGTTCCCTGAGATAAGACGAGCCCGTTTGGAGGTGAAGCCTGGAGTGCCGCTGGTGTATCTGGACAATGCCGCTACCTCGCAGAAGCCCAGACAGGCGCGGTTTGCTTCGCCGCGGAAACCGCCGTCGGTTTTGCAAGGTTTTGGCAGAAAGCTCCAGGGTACTGCAGTTTTCCAGCCACAAACCAGTTTTTTGCACCCATAAACCAAAAGGTGAACAGTGACTAGATAGGGCTGTGGGTCAAAATTACACCACCAGGGGACTGCGGTTTTAGTCCTTGGTTCCATGCCAGGGTTCCATTTTGAGTACCTCTGTATACATATGGTCCCCTAGCTAGGTGCCCGACCTCTCACCCCTTTTTTGGTTGGGAGGTTCCCCTAGTAAAATAGACAAAAAAAAATGGTACCCTTATTCTACCCTCTCTACTGGAGGACCTAGTCTGTTTTGGGGCCCATGTGAATTTGCCATGTGTTTTCATGACTCCGTTTGGACATTGGAACTCGTCGTTGGGTTCCACGCGATGTGTTGCCATGTTTTTTTGTTGTTGTTGTTTTTTCCGAGGAACTTCTTTCGGAAAACGGACCTTTCCTTTTTATGCGAGTTGGCTGTTTTCTCAACGCCTGTTGGAATGTGGGCCTTTCATCTTGTTCCTTCCGGTGGAGTCATGTGTGCAAGGGCGTGTCCCCAAAGGATCCTTCCCTCTGTTCCTCTTTGCGGGTGCGTTATGGAGAGAGGGCGTGTTTTGTTCCTCATTCCAATTTGGTTTCCCGTGGAAGCCATGCAAAAGCAAAAACGAAGCCTGCGTAACCTCATCTTGAGATGGTTTTCAGCTGGTTCTAGTTTTTGAAAGACGCCGAAGAGCACAAGCACAAATGAAATGTGATTGACAAAAAAACCATTCGGATAGTGTGACAAGGGACCCAAAAGACAAGGAACCCTCAGAGATGCAACCTCTTTGGGCGGCACCGCCAAAACGTTCTTTCCTGAATCAAAACCCACAAATGGGTATGGGTCAAAATGAAACCACCAGGATATGGACCGCAGGTTTTAGTTTGTCTTTCCATTTGCCAAGGCCTGCGCCATTCTGGGGATTCCTTTTTTTGACCCACGGCCATGTGATTGAATCTGTTCATTTCTTCTGCGCGTTTGTATCTGGGTAGGAGGACCTCTTGAAACCCGTGAACCCTTGAAAACCCAAGCGGCTTTCTTGGGCCACTCTTTACGGGGATCGGCGGAGGGATGTTTGTCTTGGAGGTGGGAATCCCACTTCACTTCGGTATCACGAGGCCGGTAAATGAACATTGAACAAAGGAGGTGTTTTTTCCCCCCAAGATCGATGATTTTTCAGGCTTCGCCACGGGGAAATCAGGTGCTTGAGGAGTTGAACCGCTTCTACGCCCAGGACAATAGCACCCGGGCGATGTTTCGCGAAACAGAAAATCCGTCCGAGTGGCTGCCTCTAACGCGGGTTCATTTCCCAAAACCCCAAGAAATTTCCCTAGGTGATGGATTCATGTGGAATTGGAAAAGCACAAGGACCAGTTCTTCTGTGGGTTTCATCGTTTTCCCATTTGGGTTCACCAAAAATGGTTTTGGCCCCCCAGCAAACTTTTTTCTACCAGGGTCGCCGGCCTGGGAGCAAACCAAAGCCTTCAAGAAGTCCAAGTTTCGAGTGTCAAAATCCATCCATTTCATCATTGTTGTTGAAAAACATGTTACACTGTTGCTTGCTGTGGTTTAGTGGGAAATCTCACTTAGTTGCTAAATTTGAATTGTTGCTCCCCTTCCAACGTCAACCAAGATTTAGAGGGATTCGTGCATTTGTCTCGAACCAGTTGACCCACTTCTGGAGAAATGCACCTACAGGAGATTCTGGGAGGCCCACGAGCGTGCTAAAGGTTGATCCGCCATTCCGAACACCCATTTCAGAAACCTTCCACTTTCGTTGGGGTTTTGGCCTGAACAGAAAGATCCTTGAGTTTGTTTTTCTTGAGACTACGACCATACAGAGCACTAGAACCCACACAAATTCCAGTGGCACCCTGTGTTTCCTTTTCTAGGTTCCCCAGTAGTGCCCTTGTACCAACTTTTTTGGGGGAGGGTTCCCCTACCAAAATAGACTACAGAAACAATAGGGTACCTCTCTACCGGAGGACCTAGTATTGTTTTCTTGTTTTCGGAGAGGGTTTTTTTCTGTATCAAAAGCCCAGCGGGCGCCAGTGGTTCCCATCCGAGTCCACCAGCGGCCTGGGTTGTTGGGAAGCATGTTTTCCTGGTTGCTTCTTGTGGTGTGGCTGAAATCCAACCACTGAACTGCTAAAGTTTAACCAACTTCCAGCCAAGCCATGTGCCAACTTCAACTTCAACTTCAAGCCATGTGCCCTTAGTGTTGGGCAGAAGCGAATCTCCGGACCGAGGTAACGTCCACCGCGGGATGCACACGTTGTCCATGCGCTCCACAGAAGCCTTCGAGGGCGCGCGGAAGAAGGTCGCGCAGTTTATCAATGCACCCGACGAGCACGTGCCTTGGATATGGCCCATTTGGAGGGGGGGGGGGTTCTCAAAGTATTGTCCTACAATGGTTGTCCTTTTGGTTTCCCTTTCAAGGGGTCAACACCGTTTTGAGAAACGCACCATTCCTCTATGTTGCAGCGAGCTCACCGATGCTGTGGTAAGACGAGCTTATGGTGATGGTCCTTTTTGGGGTGATGGTCCTTTTTTGGATCCACGTCTTCGTGGAACCCGTTGGGTTCAGACAAACCTATTTGGGGCTCTTCTCAGCGGGAGGTCAGCCATCAAATCAGCCTGGCGAGCTGAAGGTTAGCATGTTGGGTCTCTCCAGCCAATAGATTGTTCTGTTCGACCCAATTTGGAAGCTCAGAAAAGCTCCATCGTTTCCTGCATGTGGGCGATTTGTGTGGTTCGGATTCAGGAACCCTGCGAGTTTTGTTTGTCGCTCGCTCGCTTGCGCTTTTGCGAGGAGATCGTCTTCACCCGGAATGCCACGGAGGCCATCAACCTGGTGGCGCGTACGTGGGGCGCAGCCAACATTCAGCGCCTCAGCGAGAGAGCAAGGGCAGGGGTTCGAGATCCGCGGTAAAAGAAGCAGTACGCCTGATGATCTGATGGCCATTGCTTAGCTTGGTTTTAAAGTTCCTTCTTTACTCGTCCAGTAGGTGCCCTGAAATGAAAACAACAACCCAAATGAAGAATGGAAACATAGAGCCCGCTTTCTGTTTGTCGATCTCACGGATTCGTCTTGGCTGACTACGAGGGGAAACCAGATGTCCTTTTGGAAAAATACATGGCCCTGGTAAATGGAATCAATCCCATCTAATCCAGTGCCTTCTATTTTTAACCACACTAACCTAAAAAGGACACCTATGACATCTACTGTACAAAGAATGCATCGTAGGCCATAGGTGTCCTTTTGGTATAGATGGGGGAGGGCCCTGGTAAATGGATGGCAACCAACATAAACCAGTGGAACCCATGAATTTCTATCCAAACTATGCTAGATGTGTGGTCCGTACATCTCACCTCCGTCTCCCGCAGTCCGAGGTCCGGGGATGAGATCCTTTTGACCGTGATGGACCGAGCGAAAGCCTTGGCTTGCACGCGGGTGGATGGCCGGGGTGTGACACACGTCATCTACAGGGAGCCAGTCGAAGAACCTCCAATGAGTCGGAAAAAGCTCCAGTTGAGCTTGTCAATGTCAGCATCAAACAATGGGCTGAATCAAACAGCTCAGCTTGGGTGTTTGATGAGCAGGGTGTCACTTTTGCCTAACCCTAGAAGAGCTCATGAAGGCATTCCAGGTTTTGTCCCCATAATACAGGACCGCAGCAACCTCATGTATTCTGCAGAGTCAGCGCGCTGTTCTCAACGTCACTGAAGCGGAGACCTAAACCCGAATTCCCCCATTCCTCGGAAAGTGACCCCGGATCCAGTTGCCCCAAAAGCATCCGTACAGACTGAAGACAAAAGCCAAAAAAAAAGGCAACTGCTTACCTGCTGCAGTTTTAGGGGGCCCTAACAAAACTCTTTTATTCATTTCCAATCAAAGGGCCATGTGTTTATCCCCAATTTTCCGCAAATTTCTCACCCATATCCACGTCACACGCGAGGAGCACCACTCCAACCTGGTGCCCTGGCAGCAGCTGGCCCAATCCACCGGCGCCGTGCTGAAGTTCGGGCGCCTCAGCGCGTCCCGCGCCCTGGCCGCGGCCCCAGAGAGAGCACTGGCCGAGCGCAAAAACGGCTCAAGCGGAGCGCGAGGTGGCGCTTTGATGGGTTTCTCCGTTTGTTGTTGTTCTTTCCCTCCTTTTTTTTTTTTTGGGGGGGGGGGGGGGGGGGGGGGGGGAGGTAGTTGTTGTTTTTGTCTTGTGTTGGTGCGTGCGGTTTGGATTGTCCGGAAACGCAAAAAAAGTGAAGCATGGCCATATTCAATCCCAAGAAAATGCTCTTGTGATCAACAAATGGTGAGGAAGATTGTGGAAGAGTTGCCATGGAGCGTCATGTGCGGACCGTTGCTCGCTTGTTCTGTTGGCTAGCCCGTTTTTATATGGAAGTCACTAAATGCCATGAAAAAGCTCTCTGTTTCCATAACCGTGGTGTCCATTCCGCGCTTTTCTCGGATGGTCTGTGAAGGACGTGGACCAGTTCGAGAGCCTCATCACGGAGAGGACCGCATTTGGAGGGCTGCAAATTGTTCACAGGCCAGAACTGTCCAGAACTTTGAGTCAACTTGCATGTACGATAGTCGTATGATAAATCGGTCCTTGCAAGTCGAACTGGGTCCTCTACGATATTGGATATGATCACTGCTCCAATGGGTCCCATTGCTTGAGGTATTGATGCATGGTTGCTTGAGGGGTTTATGCGTGCAGGACCAAGCTGGTGGCCCTGTGCCACGTGTCCAACGTCCTTGGGTGCGTAAACCCCATCGAAGACATTGCGAAGAAGTGCCACAGCGTTGGCGCCAAGCTACTGGTGGACGCTTGTCAGAGTGCCCGGAGGCCCAGTGGTTTTGTTGAGAGGCGTCGTTGATTCATTACCAACGGTCAAATCGTGAGCCCCCTGGTGGTTGGCATTCGGAAGGAAACCAAAAGGAAACCAACCATTTGAGGAGACCGACTCCTATTTTGAGAAGCACCACTCGGCACCAGCGGGCCCGCTTTGGATGAGCACTTCTTAAGTAACAGCTTGGGGTTGGGGGCATAGGTGTTCTTTTTCGCTTGGCTTGCTTGAAAATGGACGGATTCCACTGGATTACACGGGGTTTTATGCCATCCATTTGCCAGAGAAACCCCATCGATGTTCAGCCACATGGACACCTACTGTGGATGGACGAAATCCTGCACCATCTAAGAAACCCTGGAATGATGATGCCCTTGGAGATACCAACAAACAATGATTTCCCATGGCTTCAAAGTGGTGCGAAATGGATTTCGTCCATCCACAGTATGCTCACCTTGGAGCCTTGAGCCCCTTTGCACCTGGTGACAGCGCCTTTGGCTTAGGTGCCACACATGCCGGTGGACGTTCAGAGCCTCGGAGCTGATTGGCTGGTGGCCAGCGGCGTCTTGGCGCGATTTGGCGAGCGACGGATGTGGGGTGTCCCTTTTCGAGCCGGAGTGTCCCACTTCGGTGTGTCCATTTTGCTTTATCTTGTTTTGCTGAAATGAACAGGTTTTTTTTTCTGATGTTCCCTCTGTTGGTTTTTGAAATGGAATCGGAAATATTCGCTACTGGGGAATGAGTTTTATTATTCAACAGGCGGCGAGAAAGCAAAATGGAATTCCCTGTAAAGCCGACCAAATGTTGGAGTTCCGGAACCAGTTTAAAGACGCAAGTGAAGGTCGCTGCTTCGATGGGTGGGGAATGAGAAATCGAATCACCCCGACACAAGCCATCTGCTATGGTTAGGGCACAACAAGTTTGAGCTGTTTTGGGGTCATCCACTCACCAAATGAGTGAACTAGGGGAACCTCCCAACAGGTGGGTTTCCAACTTTAAACCAAGCCAAAAATGGGTACCCTCCGACTTGAGCTACGAGGACAGCAAAAGTAAACCATCTGCTATGGTTTCCTTCTAGGGCATCCCCTTCCGGTTCCTTCCCAACACTCAGCAGGTCGTTCCCTACGCATTGCACCTGCAAGCTTGAACTCACTTCCTGAGTTCATGGTGGTCATTTATTTGGGAAGACCGGATGTCAGTGGCAAACACAAAAAGTTTGGGAGCCTTTGGGCCATCCACTCAAGTGAGTGATCTAGACCGGGACCCCCACAAGTGGCTTCCTTTTGGCTGTCAACTTCGGATTGATCTGGAGGACCGTACCAATCAGGGGTGGTCCCCGTTTTAAATGCGAAATGGTGTCAACATGATGGTTCATTTGGGAGGGGCATGGTGAGCTCACTGAGTTTCCCCATAAAACCAAGGATCATTAATTTGTTTCTTGGGGAAAGAAGCAGTTTTGACCGCTCAGGTAGCACCTCATTAGACTATTTGTGGGGCTTTCTTTCCCTTTCAACCATTCAGAGGATCATTTTGAGGATGTCACTTTGGACCCAGGGTTCAAAACAAATCCTTGATCCCAGAATTGGGAAGGGGGGGGTCCCATTTCCGAAAAACCCAGAGGGCATTGCCCGCAAAAATCAATGGCCCAAAATGGGACTCCTTTTTTTAGTGATCCCAGCAAGAAAGCTAAGATACCGCTGACATTGACATAAGGCAGAAACAGACCGAACCACAATGCCCCATTGTCTGAAGGAGGGCACTGGCTGTTCAGGCCATGAAGAGAAACCTGGTGAAACCTGGTGAGCCTCTCTGGTTTGCTTATTTTACAATGCCCCAGTTTGAATTGAGGCAACACCACCCCCGACAGCATTCAATTCAAGATCCACGAAACAAGTTCATAGGTCGCAGAAAGTCTGCCCACAAGTTGTGTGTGTGTGTGTGCAGCTTTCGTTTCGCAGCTCCCGTGTTTCATGCCACAGCACCTCTGCAGAACCAGTCTTGCAAATTCCAGAGCCTGCCCAAGTTGTCCATGTGGAGGTCAAAAATAGGGCCCTTTTAGAGGGACCCTGCCATGCCAATTGTGAAAAGGCTTCCTGAGGAAAATTATGTTGGAATTATGTTGCCATTAAGCGAACCAGTTCGTCGGTCGATGATTGCTGCCAGGGAAGGGAAGGGAGGACAAGGCAAAGGAGGATGTTGGTGTGTCCCTAAAACAGCCACGGTTTCCTTGTGGCCTCCCTTTCAAACCCACCCAAATTATGGGCTCCGGAACCCTTCCCCCAACAAAATGGCTTCCCTTTCACACCCACCAAATTGTGAAATTGCCAGTTGAAAGACCTCAACACAAATTGGCACAGCCCCCCCACATTTTTTACTTTTGGGGTTCCGGAAAGAGTGCAAAAGACATACCCAACGGTTCGGGGGTTCCGGAACCAATTTTCGGTTCCGGAACCAATTTTCGGCCTGCCCCATGGGGCAGAAGCGTCACTCACGACTTAGGCCACAAGATGTGCGGGCCCACGGGCATCGGCTTTTTGTGGGGCCGTGCAGAGATCCTACGCGGCTCCCCGCCATTCCTGGGGGGCGGGGAGATGATCGACGAGGTGAAGCTGGAAGGCTTCGAGCGACCGTGGTAAGGACCCCAAGTCTTAGGGAGGGGTATTTTTTAGGAAGTGTTTCCTGAAGTATTGTAACCTAGGTCCCCCAGCAGTGCCCTTTTACCCTTTAGTAGGGGGAGGAAGCCCCTACTAAAATAGACTACAGAAAAAAGTTGGCACCCTTATTCTAACCTCTCTACTGGAGGACCTAGGTAACATTTGGAATCGCTTACTCCCCTGGCAATGATTGGAAGACCACGCTTGGTCCACCAAGAAGTCTCCAAGTAAAATTCAGAACTTGGAACCCAGCAAGAGGGCCAAGACCCTAAAGGAGATCCTATGGTTGTTTTTGGGGTTCCTTGAATTTGTGGAGTCATTGAGGAGTAGAAAAGTAAAGGACTGCCCCAGCCATAGGTGCGCACATCCGCCCTGACGATTTTTGGGGTCCACCTGAAAACTGGAGGTCTTGATTGTGACTCATGTCGGCTTGACAAGCACCGTAAAGGTCTTGACATAATGTCCTGTTTAAGGGCGAAACATGGATGACGACATTAGCATACATTAGCCCTGCTTAAGGGCCGAATCATGCAGTATTCATGAGTCATCGGGAAATGAGAACGACCTCTTTCAGCTGAGCGCTCAAACCCTGCCCCAAACAGAAATGGATGCCCCAATCGAATCTGTTGGGTGGTTTTCCAACCCATGGTCATCCCATGTTCATCGTATCTTGTGATCAACCCCCACTTGATCCCGGTCGGCAGGCAGCACCTACAACGACATCCCCCATCGCTTTGAGGCAACCGATTCCGCCGGACACACTGGAGACCTCTCGTTCAGCTTGATCACGTCTGAGAAAAAGAGCCCGGAACAAAATGTTCCTGTCCCTCAGCCATACTCCATGCTTTTAGCTTTGGCCTAGGGAGCTTATTCGGAAATTTCAATCGAATCCAATCCGTGGCATTTCTGCAACGCGCTCGCTTGTGATTGCATTGATCCGGGCATTCGCAGCTTGTGTCGACATGAGGACACCCCAAAAATGGTGAGTGCCCTCAAAAGAGAAGTGCAAACCCATGTCCTCAGATGAACGGTTGCTGGGGAAGACACCTGAGGCTACTCTCACATGTACCATGCGATAACGTATCGTTCGGGGAAAGTATCTCCCTTCACTTTCTCACTGCTTGCCGCGCACCAGAGAATGCTACCAGCCGAGCTCACCATGGTATAGGTGCCTTACTTTTGGATCCCTCAGGAAAAGATTTTTAGTATTTTTCTATTCTGTGTTTGTGACACCCCCGTATTCCCTCTCTGCCACTATGCGACAACAATGTTTCCCTTGTCTCTCGAATTCTGCAGCCGACTCTTTGGAATGCATTTTTTCTCCAAATGTCACAAGAGAATCGTTGGTGTCACCTAAAACTCAGCCGAGACAATCATGGCACCCTGTTTCAGGTAGGAGCCCCACGGGTTTTCCACTTCACATAAGCTGCGGGCCACGGGCATGGCTTCTTAGACACTCCCTGGTTATCTCACTGCTCGGGCTCCATCACTATGAACTTTTGGACCATAGACCCGTGGGCCTGTCTTTTTTCGGAGAACCCCCCTTTTGGAGTGGTTTTAGAAGGAATTTATCACTACTGGACCTATTTTTCCAGGGGTCTTCACCAGATGGAAGCATGGGCTGTGCTTTGACCGAACCTCCGGCTGGGCGCCAGGCGGGCACGCCGGCCTACGCCGAGGCCGTGGCCCTGGGCAAGGCCTGCGACTACCTCAGCGCCTTGGGCATGGCCAACGTGGCGGAGCGCGCCTCGGCCGGCCAGCCGGGTCTTTGTTTTTTCGGGCCAATGGCAAGCGCGGGAATTCTCTGGAAACCTGACTTGCCTCAGGGCTGTGGGGAATGACCACTGTGATACAACAGAAAGGGCTTCCTTTAAAGACTATTTTGTTAATAGAAAGGGGATTCCCTTGTATCACAGAAGTGGCTTGAAACCCCTTGATCCCACAACCCTGTCTTGCCTGGTTTTTAGAGCATACTTGTTGGGAAACAGTTTTACTTATTGTGGTTTAGTGGTTGAAATCCAAGCACCTAACTGCTAACATTTAAATTGTTGCTCCCCTTCCAACGTCAACCAAGTCATGGTTCTGGGATAATGTTAACCCCGGATTTATAAACCCCTGGTTGATTTGGATCGGGGGGTGTCCCCTTTTAGTGGGGATTCAGACCACTTTTGAAATTTGGAGGGAACACCCCCCTAATAATGGGACGGTTTATTAATCCTGGGTCAACATTAGACTGAGGACACATTTTACATTTTACCAGTGACTCAAAGGGAATCACAATAATCAAATATTCATTCTATAGCTGGGCCTAATTCTCTAGTCATGACTGTTGTTGTTGGGAAACAGTTTTTTACATTTCATTTCTGCTTGTTGTAGTTTTTCGTGATTGAAATCCAACCACTGAACGGCTCTTTTTTTGCTCCCCTTCCACCGTCAACCAAGCTTTAGCCTGTGTGATTTCTGCGGTTTCTGCGCGGTTTGTTTCATTTGGTTTGCTTCGGTTTGGTTTGATGCTGTTTGGTTTGTTTGATTCATGCCAGTGGACTCGAAAAAGGGGGACCTGGGGGATTTGTGGTCCATGTTGAAGTTGCCTGGTCTGCGTCTTTTTGATACGCTCGCACCAAGTAACTAAGTGACGCTTACCTCAGGGATCCCAAGACTCTCAGGGCCAGGGGCACTGGACGTGTTTGGAGCTTGCAGAAGCCCGGAAACACATGAGCCTGCAGACGGTTTCAAAGTACACCTGGGCAGAGTGGAAGAGTCCAGAATTGGCACCAAAAACTTCCTTTCTTCCTATTTTTCCCCAAAACAGAAACATGGAGGTTGTCAACATTCCTGGCCCCCGGCCATAACCGTGGGTGACGTTTCCCGCGTGGTTGAAGTATCAGATATATGTTTGGTGGTCTTCCAACCAGTGGTCGTCTAACCCCCGGGTTCAAACCATTGACAATTGAGGCCTTAAGGGGCTTAGTATAACCCCCCATTATTGCCGAAGGAGTTTCATCCAAGTTGGATCCCATGGCCATTTGGTTTCTTCTTTTTTTTCCGCGGGCAAGGAACCCTAGAGTGTATTTCGGACCTGTTGATCAACCCCCACATCAGGGAATGAGGGAATGAGCCCAAGAAGAACCATCCCCGATGTGGCTTCCTTTAAGGGAATCCCAGGACGGTTCATTCCCAACACCGGGGCTCGGTCATTCCCTACCTATCGCACCAGCAAGGCAAGTCCCTAAACCAGTATGTTTTCAGGGGACCCCCTAAAACGGATTTCGGGTTTCCTTTTGGTCTCACTTTACCAACCCAAGGGGTTCATCCCTTGTTCATCGGACCTTTTGATCAACCCCCACATCAGGGAATAAGGGAATGATCCCAAGAAGAACCATCCCCTGTGATCTCCTGCCCTTTTACCCTTTTTTGGTGGGAGGGTTCCCCTACTAGAATGGACTACAGACAAAAGGGTACCCTTATTCTAATCTCTCTACTGGAGGACCTAGCAAGGGAATCCAACCAAAACCGGTTCATTCAACCAACACCCGGAATTTTTGATTCCCTACCCATCGCACCAAGCCAAAAAAAAACACGAGGCGAGCACCAGCTCTCGCGGCACCTGTGGCGCCGCGTGGCACAGCTGCCAGGGGTCACCATCTACGGCCCCTCCCCCGAGGACCAGCCAGCGCTTCGGGCCAATGGGAGGCGTGGAATTGTCGGGAAACCTGACATGGCCATGGCCGTACCACTAAAATAGACTAAAATGGGCGGTGCACCTGCCCCGAAATGGTACCATTGGTTTTGACCACAGCCACCATCTTTCCTGGTTTTTTGGAGGGAAACGTCTGTTTTTGGGGGGGCGTTTGTTTGGTCGATCAAGGGAAATCTCTGCTTTTGTGTGGGTGCATTCCCCTTTGTGTCAAACGGAAAGGCGGGCTTTGTTTAGCCTTTGAACAGAAACGACACCAGAGCCACAATCAAAACCGATTTGGGCAGACAAAGGTTAGTAAGGGAGAATTCCAAGCATAGATTGGCGCGGATGCCCTTTTGGTTCTTGACAGGGTTCTGGGTAGATGATCTGAATACTGGGTTTTGATTATGACTCAACTATTTTGAAGTTCCACTGATTCGAGGCAGACTACGGCCCAGATCAGTCAGTGCCACCAGTTTGTGTGTCCCCCTGCTTCTCCAAGTTTGTGTTAGTTTTCTTCCGAGTCTCCCGATAGGTTGCTTTCGGTTTGGCGCACCCGACCGATCTTCGGCAGGCAAGCCCTCCAAGTGAAAAGAGACGGCACTGCGGCAACTTCAGGGTTTTTAATATTTGACTAAGATAGACTTAAACCTAGGGTGTTTTTGTGTGGGGCAGAAATTAATCACCCTGGGTTTAAGTCTGCGCGGTAATACCCTGACGGCTAGAATTGTATCTCACCCTCGCATTGGTGTAAGATGCTGGTAAACTTCTTCGAATCCATGATTCGACTTCCAGTTGACTTGCTGCGATGCTGTTCAACTTCAGTCTGTGGTATGTCAAAAAAGAAGACGACGCGCAACTTGCTTGAGTTGCGATTCGAGATAGGTTGAGGCTGATGGATTCAGTCCAGGATTTTCACCCCTTTGGTAAAAAGCTATTTGAGAGAGTCATCCTGTTCAAGGCATGATCAGAAGGTCAGCTGACCTGTGCAAAAGGATTGACCCCAAAAGGAGGGTGCTGCAGTTGATTGATGTTTTGTGGTCCTTGGACGCACAGATATTGGAGACATTCTCCAAGAAACAAGCGGGTTGGCACGTTTGTTCATGTGTGCGACTTTACACGTGGATGGGAAAGCATAGTGCTGTCGCCGTCTCTTCCCTACTCTTGTAAGACATTTCAAAGACAACCAGACAACCATACAGGTTTTGAAGAGAACTTCGCGCCTTCGCCCTAGGGCCATGCTGAAGAGCGGCCAGAGTTCCTTTTTGCCGAGGGGCCGCTGAAAACACGTACCGAGGATCGGGCATCCTTGGTGTGCTTCAATGTGGAGGGCCGCTCGGCCGAGTTGGTTGCGACCAATAAAGCTGTGAAGTGGTCCGTTTTGTGTAATACCAAAGTGGGCCTGCAACGAAAACTCCGTGAGTTCCCTGCACCTTCAATTTTTTGGGAAGACCATTTTAGTGGCTTAAATGTTTGATTTGTTTGGCCCAGCCACTCAGCAAATGAGTCTAGGTTCCCAGTAGTGCCCTTTTGCCCGTTTTTGGGGCAGGGTTCCCCTACTGAAATCGACCACTCTCTACTGAAGGACCTACTGCGGATGGACAAAATCCTGCACCACCCAAAAAAAAGCTGTAAATACCAACAACACAATGGTTTCCCATAGTTTCAAAGTGGTGCGAAATTTCGTCCATCCGCAGTAGGCGTCGATATAATCCTTTTCGGGCCTTGCACTGTAGCTGGCTCCGCTGGCTCCAGGAGTGCCAATGACTTCAATGAGACTCGCTCGCAAACGTTTTTCGGTCCGTGGACTCAGGCTGCCACGCAAATGATTTGGCGACCATCGTGGACCAGGACCGCCCCGGAAAGCCGGAAACCTGTACAAATCCTCTTGATTCTCTGAGAACCAAAGCTGCCGTAACCACTTTCTTGGGTTTTTCCACCTTACATGTTACATGGTTGTTGTTGGGAAGCAGTTTTTACATGTTTGCTTATTGTGGTTTAGTGGTTGAATTCCAGCCACTTAACTGCTAAAATTGAAAAATTGTTGCTCTCCTTCCAACGTCAACCAAGTTTTGGTTCTACCCCTGTCAGGTGCCATGGTAGAAAGCTTGGGTATGCCACATATGCAGCGATTTGCACATCCCCCAGGTTTTGGTCTACTCCATTGGGCGCAGCGTGTTTTCGCCACAGGACCGGGGCATCGCCATGCGGTCCGGGCACCACTGCACGCAGCCCTTGCACACTGAGCTGGGCACCTTGGACCGAGAAACCAGCTGTTACCCAATGGCTAGAACCAGCCACCGATGCCGGAAGTGCGAAGCAATGGGAGATGACCTGGGCATCCATTTTTCTGGTTTCGGTTTTGGAAGTCTTGCAACAGGAGCCTCTGGTTGGGTCCATGCTAACTTGCTGCTGGGCTAGGACAGGTACACATTGAGACAGCCGCCAAGGAATCACCGCCAGCGCCCGCTTGTCGGCATACTTTTACAACACCGAGGCCTGGCATGAGGGGCATGTGCCCGCACGTGCACTTTGAGAAACACAAACCCAACAGAAGCACTGCGCAACACTGCGCCTCACACTCGCAGAAGCGCAAGCACGCTGCGCCTCCGCTCGAGCTGGTCAGATGCGTTCGGTGCCGCGATATTTGTTTTGTGGATTTTCCGCAGAGACCAAAGCAAGATTTCATGTCGGGTGTCTCAAGCCTTTGCCCTCAAACAGTTAAAGGTTCCAAAGCCCTTAGGCACAGGCGGGACACCCGCACAAGCAGACACCCGCAAAAACGTACGCACAACCACAACTCATAGCCCAACTGCATCACACACACACACTTTCAAATTACCCGCACACGCATGCCAACTCAAACCTGCAGACACACTCACACACACACACACACATGAGGACATGCACTCAACGCAACGCAACGCAAAGCAACGCAGCGCAACATACCCACACAGACACGGACACAGACACGGACACGGACACAGACACACACAAAGAAAGAATATTCGATTGATCGATCGATAAATCGATCAAACAATCAAACAAACCAACACACACACAAGCTGTTAGATGAGAGAAGCAGAAGCTTGTCAGGATGAGATCGACGCAGCTGCAGACGCTCTGGAGGCAGCTATTCAGCTTATTCGATCTGGAGAAGGCCAGCATTCCGGTCAAAAATGAAAGCGAACCCGGACACCTGGGAAGCTTTTCGGGGGTTTCCTTCGCTCTGTAGTCAAAAGCCGGAGATTCTCACATTCTGACATGGACAGAACCAGCCCTTCGCTTTTGGTGCATTTTTTTTACCGAATACGTGCCTCTAGCAATCTCTCACAGAGAACGGGCTCAAGGCAAGATTATGAGGATGCGCGGGCTTCAAGCGATTCACCCTGGGCCCGTGTGCGCGTGTTGCCTGTGCATGTGCCCTGCCAAAGTCCTTGACCTGCAACTCAGGGACTCATTTTTGGAGGCAGGCTAGGAAATTGCTCGAAGTTGCTTTCGGGTACACGGGCCCAACTGAAGCCAAGAAATTGGCCAACTTACCTCGTGGAATGAGAATGCTTAAGTTGTTGTTTCGTCCCAAAATGTAGGTTTATAAACCAAGTTACCTCGTGGAATGAGAATGCTTAAAGTTGTTTTCGCCCCCATTTTGGGACCGCTCAGCTCGCGCGAGGGGAGCCAACGTTGGACCCCTCCATGGCAGCGCTGCTGGACGTTTGAGGGCGTTTCGTTTTACCGACGCCGCACTCGTCTTGTGGACGGACCTGGTTTCAGGTCATTGTGTTGCAAAGTGTGTGGTCTTCTTCTTGAAATCCAATTCTTTGTTTCAGGTGTTTGAGATATTCGAGAAGTTCAGGTAGCCCTTGATTGGTGGTTTGGATTGGTGGGAACCGGGCATTTGAAGCCTTGGTTCTTGTGGAGGGTAAATGGGAAGCCACTCCTGAACCAGTGGGAAGCTGATTTGTGTGGAGGGTTGTCAAAACTAGTGGCAAGGCAGACACCAAGGGGAAGACTTTTTGACGACCCCCCCATGTCTTGATGTCAAATTTGGAGGAGATCCGATTTTCCCATCCGGGCTCAAAGGCAGCTCCACAGACCCGTCGCAAGCAGAAAGCCACCGCGGCTCGCTCGTTGCGCGCGTTTCTCAGCGAGAAACTTCGTGACAGGTTGCTCCAGACTCTCTGCTGAAGTGGTTGTGCACTTCATACTTTTCAGCCTTTTTTGTTAGCTGCTTCAGAAACTAGGTCCCTTAGTAGTGCCCTTTCTCCCCCTTTTTTGGGGGAGGGTTCCCCTACTAAAATAAAAAAAAACGCGAAAAAGGTTGGTAGCCTTATTCTAAGCTCTCTACTGGAGGACCTAGTTGAAAGCACCCCAAAGCATGCTTGCCCAATCCAGAGGGGCTGACCTCAGAAGGTGGCCATCTCGAAGCTGCACCTGCGTCGGGCTCGAGGAAGCAGCCAGTCCGTGTCTCTCTACTCTCAACTCATCATGGGCAAGGTGCGCGGGGTGAGTTTTCCGCCGGGATGTCCATGAGAGGAATCAAGAAAGAGGATTATGGCTTTACAGGGAGTGACCTTGGCAGACATCACAGGCACTTCAATGGTATGAGCTTGGACTGGAGTGCCTTGTATGGCTGACACAAAAGCTGCGACGGGACCGACCCGCCAGGTGCACGGCAGTTTGGCGCGAGCCGGAAAGGTGAAGAACCAGACGCCCAAGGTGGCCAAGGCTGAGAAGAAGAAGGCGCACCAGATCTCATGAAACAGATCACGCCAAGTTTGATGGCCCAGTGGGGCGTCGAAAACGGTGTTCGTTGCGGCAACTTTTCACCCTGGATGCCAGAAGCTGACGGGACGTGCCAAGAAGCGCTTCGTGTACAACCGCCGTTTCGTCAGCGTGGGCCCGGCACGATTGCGTGGCGTTGGGCCCCTGCCTAAGCATGTTTCAGCCACCTTGGGTGTCCATACTTGTTAAGTTGGTATGCCTTGCAAAGGAGAAGCTGTGAAACAAGGCATGCACACGTCCCACCTGGCCTTGTGGCAACCTGCTTTGGGCTTCCCGAAAAAAAGGAGACCAGCGGCTGCTTGTTGAATATGAACGTTGGATAAATCCAGAGGACCATACCAATCAGAGTAAGACCCGCAAAATGAGGCCATGCCCCACCAAAAAAAAAAACACCCCTGAGTCTGGTGCTCGTTCCGTTTGACAAAAGAATTTCAGAGCCTTGGACATGAGCAGATTCATGGCTACCACGTATTCGGGTGGTTCCCTCCCTAAAATTCCAGTATTTTGAGGCCGCTAGCTCAGCTGAGCCAGGTGGTGAAGACTGGCCCCAAGCGCGGCCCCAACTCCAACGCCGGCAAGTAAGCAGGCTCGGCCCCGCTCCAATAGCTCCAAGATGGTGTTGCTCTTGGTTCCCCTTCAAACCAGGAAAAACAAAACACACTTGTGGGAGTTTCTTGCCCGTTTTCCCCCTGCTTGGTTTGGTATTTATTCAAGGGGAAGCCAGACATGTTAGACCGAGAGGTCCAGCAACACGCCCAAGATAGAGCCGCTAAAACGTCGGGCCTTTTTGGAGGCAAGCCCAGGTCGAAGGCAAACCTGTATTATTGTTTATCGTGTTTCTTTGTTGGGTGGTTTGCAACCTGTGTTTGTTTGTTTTGGGTTGTTTGCCAGACATGTCCGAGTTCTTTGTTCTCGCACCTCGAGGCCAGCCGTAGTGCGCTTCGGACAGACTGCGCCAGAGCAAAATTGGTCTGGGAAGGGGCGGCGGTTGGCAATCCAATGGATGCCATCCGGCACGAGTTGGGATTGACGCCAGCTCGGCGGTTTTTCTTATCACGTTTCATCCATTCAGCTGGGTGTGGCTCAAAATTAAACAGGAGGGGTTACGCAGGTTTTGGTCCATGTGTCCACTTAGCAGGGTTCCATTTTGGTACCGGTTTTTTGAGCCACAGCCAGCTGGTGCGAAATGGATTGTCCACGGTTCTGCAGCCATGGCTGCAATGTGCTGCCCTGTAAACTCACGCTTACTGGGAGTGCTTTGAAACGGTCAAAGCGGTGAAACGCACTCGGGGATCATGCAAGCAAAGGTTGGAACATTCTGCGAAGGACGTGCCGGGGGCATTTCAGGTGTGGCCACAATCCTTGGCTCGAGAGTTGCGCAAACATCAGACTCGCGCATCAATAAGACAAGGACACATGCACAATGGTCGGAATGAGCACCTGTCGACCGGCGTAGCTTATGAGCAACTCATTGGCACACGGCTAAGCCATGAAGTCTGGAGCAACAAAAAGAGACACCGACTCATGGCAGAATTGAGCACGGGGGCGGATCCTTCATGATTTTGAGTCAACCCACGCTGTATCCCAACTTCCCCTTGGCCCTTTGTTGGCCCTCCAATTTGTGTCAGTTCTGTTCATGTTTTGTAGGGGGCTGCATACTGTTTTTGGCGACCATTCCAAGGGCTCAGGTCCAGTTGTGGAACTCAACGGCGCCCAGAAAGCCGACAAACCGGAATCCGATGCTGCGGTCACGGCACCGGCTGGCGCTGCTGGTGGATGGTGCGCTGCCACTCAAGGAGGCATCCGGTCTGAAAGGTCCCTGGCATTTGCTCGCCTCCCCCAGTACTGCCCTTGATACCCTTTAGTAGGTTGGGAGATTCGGTTCCCCTACTAAAATAGACAAAAACGAGAAAGGTTCGTAGCCTTAATCGAACCTCTCTACTGGAGGACCTAGTTGTGGGAGTTTCTTACCCGTTTACCCCATGGTTGGTTTGGTATTTATTCAAGGGGAAGCCAGACATGTTAGACCGAGAGGTTAAGACACGCCCAAGATAGGACCGCTGGGATGTCGTGCCTTTTTGGAGGCAAGCCCAGTCTAAGGCAAACCTGTTTTTGTTTAAGTGTTTTTCTTTGTTGGGTTGTGTGCAACCTGTGTTTGTTTTTTTTTTTTTCTTCTTCTTCTTTTTGGGTTGTTTGCCAGACATGTCCAAGTTCTTTGTTCTCGGGTCCCACCTCGACTCGATCCCATTTGGATGAATGCTCTTTCATCTCTCTCGGATTTCACCCAACCAGGTGTTGTTAGGCTTCGCTCACTCCCTGAGTTCCTGAACAGTAGGCACGTGTTGGGGAACATCGGATTTTAGCGGCAAACAAAAAGTTTAGGTGTCTTTCTCTGGCCAATCCACTCAAGTGAGGTCAAGGAATGGTTTTCCTTGGTGGACGCCAAAGGCAGACTCTCAGAGATCTCGCAAATCGCAGTCTTCGGTGCGTGGCCAACGTCTTTCAGCGACTTCACATTCGATTGCGACCAGCATTGCATGCACAATCAAAGTCTTCCGGCCTTGATATCTGCGGGCTGGAGCCTCGTTTGAGATGACTTTGCATTTCGCACCAGACCTCCTGACAGTTCTAGTTGGGTGATTGTCTCAACGACAGGAACAACTTCCGCGTTACGGACACTAATTGAAGCTGGTTTTGGGCAAAGAATGAATGCATGCGAGACAACATGCGTCGGCATGTGGGGGAATAGAAATCGCTGCGGGCAGACAGCTACCTCGGTCGCGACGCCTGTCTGACGACTCTCGGAATGGATGCGCCAATGGTCTCGGGAACGGTGACGAATCCGAGACCATTGGCGCTGACGCGCTTTGCAACTTGACTTGGGTTTGCGTGCGAGGGGCAGCACTTGGCATGCGCGCCACGTGTGCAGACTGAGGCGCAGATTGCGTGGACAGTCGCAGCAGTTTGGCAACTCCGGCACGGTACGGCGCTTTCGCAAGGTCAAGCGCAGATTTCGTGGAAGCACAAAGCCAGGTGAAGCTTTCGTGGCAGGCGCAAGGCAGGCGCAGCACTTTCGCAAGGTCAAGCACAGTTTTAGTGGTGGGCGGAGTGCCAGAGAGAGAGACCGAGAGACAGAGAGAGAGAGAGAGAGAGAGAGAGAAGAATAAAAAAAAATAGAGGAGATAGAGGAAGAAGAAGAAGTGAAAGAAAAAGAGACTGAGAATCACACAGGGAGAGAAAGAATGGGAGAGAACAAAAAAGAAAGAGCAAGATAACTTTTAGTTCTTATATTTTGGATAACGCCTGCCCAGGCGGCTTTGCCGGCTCCACTGGTGAGGATGCAATAGCCCTGCCCAATTTGTTCTGTTGGGTGGGTTTGAAGGTAAATCAAAGACAAACACCCACCCCTGTTTGGGGACCTTCCCGAATTTTTGACACATACTGTGTCTTGAAAACCGCCGTAGCACAAACCCCCACAACAAGGGCGCCCTCCCAACAAGACCAACTCGTTTGAATTGGTGGTCGTGTCTGTCGCTTCCAGGTGGTCAGCCAGTTCCGCAACAGCAGCAAGGACTTCACAGTCGCCTTAGATGTGTTGGCCGTGGGGCAAAAGGCGCGGAGACGTGGCCCAGGAGACGTGGCTCACTTCCCGGCACCCTTTTTCTTCAAGCTTCTAGGTCCCCCAGTGCCCTTCTCTCCCCTTTTTTCGGGGAGGGTTCCCCTACTAAAATCGACAGAAAAAAGTAGGTACCAACTTATTCTAACCTCACAAATCTGGAGGACCTAGGCTAGGAATTGTGTTAACGGCCCATGACATGTTCAAGTTTCACCGTGGCCGCATGCACGCATTCTGCGCAGCCGTCACACTGAACACTTTGGGGGAAATGCACACAACAGATGAGAAACAGACCTGCCACACTGTTGGGCTGCTCACAAGGTGGCCGAGGGATATCAAAAAACGCGAGGGTATTGTTTGGGATGTTTAGTGGTAAACAAAATGTCGGATTTTTACACCAATCCACCCAGGAAGTGACGGCTGATACCCCAAACCCAGCAGCGATCTTGATCCACACGAGCACAACGCCTACTTGCAAAAGAGCATGTTGGGGGGGTTGGATGGAAACAGACAGTTTTAGGAAAAAGGTACCGATCTCCCTTTTTTTTCGGAACTATGTTCCAACATGACTGCCCAAGAAACATGTTCAGACCTGGTGTCTTTGGAGCGTCCCTTTGCGCGCCAGGGCATAATGCAAGGCCTGCATTTGCTGGCACAAAAGCAGCCCAAAATGCCGGTGGCTGTGCTCGACAAGGCACCCACACTTGCGCTTCAGACAAAACATGGAGCCCCACAAACCGTTTTGGAGGAACCTCATGAAAACGGCACCCCCTTTTCTTTTGAGATTCCATGCTGAGGAGTAGCTTGCCTTTATTTGTTGCCTTTTTGGTTTCCCTTTTCGGACCCTTATTAAGGATGGCCTCAGCTTGAGCCTTCCCTTGCTGCCTTTGCTCGCAGGTGGGTGAGGAAGCCGCTGCGAGCTGAGCCAAAAAGCGAAGCACCCTTGCATGGCTGACACACGCCATTCGGAGGTCACTGAAGAGAGCATTGGACAGCCATTGGGGGGCCTCCCCAAAGCGAATTCTCATGTTCCTGTTTGGTCTTTTCCACTTCCAAGATCCTCAAATTGGTTTTCTTGGATTCAATGAAATTCCATTACTAGGTCCCCCAGTAGGGGCCTTTTACCCTTTTTTGGGGGAGGGTTCCCCTACTGAACTAGACTACAGAAAAAAGTTGCTACCCTTATTCTAACCTTTTTGGAGGACCTAGGTTACAATGAGCAACAAAAACGGGTGCGCGTGGCGAAAATGGAGCCGTGTTGCACAGGTCGTGGCCGTGGCCCCCAAAGGCTTCCGGGTCCGAGGCGTGCGGGTTGCGGGTAAAACGGGGCCAAAGTGGGGGTGCCCTTGATTTTGGCTTGAATCTTTAGGGTTTAACCTTTTCAAAATTCAAAGGGTGTTTTTTTGCTTTTAGTCCCACTAAATATCGAACTTTTTGCAGAGGGGACCACATCAGCCAGCCTGAAGCAACGGTCCTAGGGGAAACCCAAAGGCTGTTTCAACAGTTGAGGATTTCTATGTGTCAATGGTCAAAATGCGAATTTGAAACCCTGCATTTTTTTTGTACTGCGGCGTTGTGTTGCTTTGCTTGATCGCCTGCTTGCTTTGGTTGCTTCCTTGATTAGCGTGCTTCTGTGTTTGCGTCAGTCGTTTTTTTGCTGGTGCAGATGTCAGGTTGCGTTGTTTGTAGTCGGTTGTGCTTGTTTCCTGTTATCGCGGTTGCTTATTTGCTTGCTTGCTTGCTGGCGTGCGGGTTTCAGGGAGTTTTACAGTTCTTGTGTGATGGCTACCGCAACCAGTTTCAACAAAAACTCAAATGGAGTCTTCGGGAGCCGCGGATCAGTTCGTTGATCAACACACGGTGCCTGGCCCACAAGTTATGCCAAGGACACATTCAACGATGCTGCACGGGTGTGCAGATCCGGTTTGCGTGTGTATGATATATCTGCGACCCGTCAAGGTACCGCTGCAACGGTTCCAATCAGTTTCGCAGTAGGCCATTCCACTGACCTTGGCGGTTCCCAGCCTTCCCCATTGCATGTTAGGGTTTTATGGTTTAGTGGGGGGGGGGTCATTGAACCCACTAAAAGTTACTTTGGTGCATTTTGCTCGGATCTTAGGACTTTACCTTTTTGCCAACTAATGGGTTTTCCGTTAAACCCACTAAAAGATTAAACTTTTCGCAGGGGAGCAGAAGGCAACCGAGGTGTTTTGTTTCCCCACATGCATGAAGTTCCCAAGCGCCGTGATGATTCTCCTGGCGCTTCGACGAGGGCCCCGTCCTTTTCGGGAAAATCCGCCGGCCTTTTCGGCTTCAGCCCATGGCGTACTGTCAGCATGGAATCCTGGTAGGCATTTGTTCGGAGCACCATTTAGTTTGTCATAGGACTGGTGTAAACCTAAATGGGTTCGAACATCGCAAATTATTCTCCAGTCCGTTTCTTAGAACCCCTTTAGTCGTACCCCTTAATTAGTGGCTTGGATTAGTTTGGGATTTGAACCCCTGGTTCTAACTCCTCGTTCGCCACCAATCCAAACCACCAATTGCCGGGAACTGGGTCCTGCAGAAAAAACAAAGTCGGTGAAGTCTCTTCGCGTAGGTCACCACAACTACTGGCTGAGCTTTTTCACGGAGGAGGAGTTTCTGGAGCCTTCTGCCATATCTCGCTGGGAGAGCCGGGGGACTCGAACTCGGAATGGAGATCTCATGGTGGTCGGTGGGAAGCAGTTTTTTTTAACGTATTGTTGCTTCTTGTGGCTTAGTGGTCGAAATCCAAATCCACTTAACTGCTAAAATTGAAAAAAATACTCCCCTTCCAACGTCAACCAAGATCCAGCCAATCTTCTGTGGTACCAAGGGCTCCAAGTGACAAAGTCCTAAGGATGACCCACCTTGTCATTCATTTCCCATGAAAGGTGGCGAGAGGCTTGGGCAAAGTAATTTTTGTTACCACCGAGCCATTTCGCCAGAAAACCCCCAAGGAGTTACCAGAAGGTTTAATGGCCGTAGTTTTTCTGGGATGCCGGGAGTGGAGTCCTGTCAGTGTCAAGAGAGTGACAAGCGCAGCTCCTTTCAGCACCTGGCAGCCAGAAGTCAATGCACACATTGCCCAGGTGGGCGAAATCCATGTCGAACCGTTCAGAAACCCAACGGTTTCAGATTCGATTCCCACTGTAAATACCAAGAAACACTGGTTTCCCATAGTGCCAACCGAATCAATTCCATCCGCAGTATCCGACAACCTTGACTTGGTTTGGATTGGACAAGTGGTCGCAAGCAGGTCTGCCTCTTTTGTTTACTTTTTTTTTGGGGGGGGGGGGGGAGTGAAACGAGCTTACCCATGATAAACCTGAAGTCACATGTTCCTTGTTGCCAGTGCATGCGCTATGATGTACTTTGCCCAGATGTGTGCTGACCTCCCAAAGTGGCAGTTCCGCGCAACCTACCAGCAAGTCAATCAGCCGTTGAAATTCCCACATGGAAACCCCCAAAAAAGTGCCAAGGTGTGGCCGGTCTAGGGATTATGGGTGCGTCTTGCTCCTCAAAGCATCCCCAGAATGGTTTTGGCGTGGTTTTCCTCCAAGCACATTTTTCCAAGTTCGAGGACCATCGTCTCCCACCCCGAAGCCCATCATAGAAAACAGGTTGGTGTACCAAGAGACGGCCCCAGTGGGGAAGACCCACTTGCATGGGAGCTTGGAGTTGCCGCCAAGGCGCGGCCAAGCTGAAGGTGGGCTCTGAGACCAGCGTGATGCCACTGGCCAAGGCGCGGTTTCCACAGACGTGAGAGAGAGAGAGAGAAAAAAGGGAAAGACGTAAATGGAAGGCGAAAGACGGGGTCTCGAGAAGTGGCAAGTGGCTGGAAAAACAGTTTGGAGGGTGTCCATTTTACTTTGCGTGGAGTTCCCTTACCATTCAGAGGGTGAGAGGGTGTTGAGGATTTTACTTCAGTCGCCCCAGAAAGGGGTCAAAGGTGAACTGCGGAAGAAGCAAACACGTGGGAATTGGGTCTGGATTTCCTGAAGGAACAGCGCCAATGAAGCTTTGTCAGCACATCTTCGCTGTTGCAAGTTGTTAACGGTTGTTGTCGCTTGGACATGTTGCTGATGTGACTGAGTGGTAGGCAAGCAGAGCCCATGGTACCCATACTCCCACGTTGCCATGGCACCTGACAGGGGGTTCCTAGAGGAAATGCTATCTTCCGGGAACCTCGCACAGGTGCATTGTGTTCGTGGGAGAGGGCATTTACCACAAGAACAAGCGGTAATGTTTGCACAAGCTTATGTTAGGTATATCATCATCCATACCTCCAAAACCCATGCCTGGGTCCCTACTGAATGCCGGCAACACTTTTCTTGCTCCTGTGCTGCGGTTTGAGGCGATCGCGGCCCGCACCAAGCTGCTGCCCGAGGATGGTGTGCTGCTGGTGGAGACCGGCCTCACAGGCGGGGACCCGTTCAACCTCACTCCCTGAGATCATGGACTTTGGTCACTTTTGGGGAAGACCGAATGTTTGTGGGAGGTTTAAAGTTCATGCGTGTTTCGACCAATCCACTCAAAAGAAGCGCATAACGGGTTCTGATCAACGGGTGCCGATGCCTCAAGGTCTCTCCCTCTCTTTGCTTAGGTCAAGCACGCGGATTCGCGGGAGCAAAACCTATGATCTAGGCCCTGCACTACGTCATATGTCAATTCGTGGAGTTGTTATGATACAAGTTCCGCGCTTCGGGATGTGCAGTCTCAATGTCAGGGGACAAAGACCGGAAGCGCTTGCGGGCGGCCCACCTGGCCAATGCCGTTGCGCGCCAAAGCTGCACTGGTGCCGCACATGGCGCCGGAGTCTCTTTCAGACGTAGACACCATGCCGGATTTCTCTGGTGTATGTTGCCAAGGGATGTTAGGACTTTAACTATTTGATCCAACTTTTGGAGGTTTTCCGTATTAAACCACTAAAAGTGAGTCACTTTTAGCAGGGGAGCAGAAAGCAACCGAGTCTGATGTTTGATGGCGTTTGGGTTACTTATGCTTTCTTGATTGCTATTGGGTTTTATCTTTAGACTAACTTTTGGGAAATCGCGAGTTGTCCATTGAACTCTCAAAAGTTCAAGTTTTTCCACAGGGGCTCAAAACTGCTGGACCTTTCCTGTAGGCCCCCTGTTCCCAACATTGGCGCCGTTTTTGTTTCCCCTTTTCAGGTTCCTACGAAAGATGGTTTCCCACGCCCGAAAGGACCACCTGCATTAGGGATCGCAATGTGTGATGCAATCCTTGAAAATGGTTGTTGCTCTGTGTAAATGATGTCCACTCGGTTCCCAATCAAGTATAATACCCCACATCTCCATGTCCCTTTTTGGAAGCTCCAAACGCGGCAGTTTCAGTGGAAACCACCAGAAAATGTTGAAAGGGAAATCCAGTGACCCCTGTTTGAGTGTTTGAAGGAGAACCCATGGGAACCGACATGTTTTTTCTAAGCGACAAACTTTTCGAGAAATGCAGACGTTCAACGCCGTAGCACACCTGAGGTGGTTTTTGGTATTGGACACTGCCTGCGGTTCACTTTGCTTGAATATCATGTCGTTTCCATAGGTTTTAAAGTCCGTTTGTCTGCAAGTAGATGGGTTCCACTGGTTTCGGTTTACTCCCTTTTGACGGGTACGTCTTTTGCAAGGGACACCTCTGATTCGTCTGGCAGTTGAGGCGGGCCTATGCGTGGCAGGCCACGGGGGAGGTTGCAGTGCCCAGTGTCCAGTCCGACGTGTCAGGGCCTGGTCTGGGAATGATCCAGGAAAGAGAGCCCCAAGTTGCGTTTTGTTTTGTTTGTTTGTTTTGAGCGATATTGTTCTTTCTATGTGGGTGGGCTTTTGTTGAGAGTACCAGTGTGTGTGTGTGTGCAGGTTTTGAATGGAAGCGAATGGGAAAGCACCATTTGGGGGGGGGGTGCTAGAAAAGACATAGCCATGTGGACGGTGCCCAACCTGCGCAAACCGGTGCGGCTATGGAACAAGAAGTTTGCGGGATGTCTCCTCGCGGTCGGCTTCGTGCCTTTGGCTTCGGGTTGCCTTGAATTAAGCTGGTTTCAGGTTAGCTCTAGGCCCCTAGCGGTTTTAAAGCAAGCAAAGTTGGGGGTTCTCTGACACCGTGCCCTTTCGGTGGCAAATGACAAAAAGCGTGCCCGGTTTTTCTCAAAGGCAATAAAGCCTTCCCTTTATTTATGGCGGTCTGCCCTCTTGGTGGTGTGTTTCCCTTTTGTTGCACTGTTTTTGGGTCCAGCCACATATAACAGGAGTGCAAACCCCAAACTTGCTGGTCTCAGCAGAGAAATGGAACAAAAAATCCGGGGGAGGGAAAAAAAAAACGGCAAAAAAAACCAGCCAATCCAACCCAGTTGGTGTCCTTTTCGGGCATTCCCAGCCCAGCTCCCAAAAACCGGTTCCTTCCACCGGGTTTCCCCGAAGACTCGCCAGGTGCGGCCGGTGGACCCCTCGAAGCCGGTGCGCCGCTTCCGCTGCGCCGCGCGGGTGCTGCCGCAGCCCCTTGGCGCCCCAGAGAGCTGAGACCAAAATAGGCAAGTGGGCACGAAGCGACCTGAAAACCAGAAAGAAACACCCGAAGTGAACCTGAGGCTTGGTGCCATAGGGAATGGGAATGACGCTTGTGGGTGGTATGAACCGGCGGCTGGGGATTGATTCTTCTTGGGGTCGTTCCAATTCTGAGTGGGAATACTGTAAACGATTGCCCAGAGGGTCACTGTGGATCGACAGACTCCATTTCGCGTGGAGGAAACCTGCTTCGAAGACTGGTGGACAAACCACCCACTTCCCACCTGTGGTTTCGGGGTTAAGCTTCAGTGTCTTTTTTGCCAAGGCCATCGAAGGTTGAGGGAAATTTGGGTTTGTGTCAACATAGCGGAACCCTAGAAATAGTTTAAGACCTGCCTGGGTGCTCAGCCAAGGAAGTTGTTAGCACCCTGGGGTTGCTCACGTGTAAGCTCCCCTACTTGGCGCTCAACTCTGTTGGCGCGTTTAGCCCAAGCCAACCACTTGCTGACTATCAGGAAAGGAACACCCACCCATTTTGGGGCCTAACCGTTAAAAAAGAACATACTCGAACATGAGTGTTGCCACGTTGTTTTGGTGTCTTGGCGGCTTGGACTCTGGGAGGTGTTGGAGGTTTTGCGCACGGACGGTTGCGCCCAGTGGGCTTGGTAAGTCATGCACCCAGAGTAGAAAACCCAGGGTACTTCTGACATAGTTGCAGCTTCCAGTTGCCCAGCGCCCTTTGTTCCTTTTGTTGTTATTTTCCTTTTTTGGGGGGGGGGAAGGCTTCCCCTTGAAGCTCAACCAACCCAAAAAGGATGCCAACTCTGCCTGGTGCTTGGAGCAGAGAAGGTTTGCCCTTTGGTCATGGTGGCCACAGGGCCAAGGCAACAAACTGAAAAGTCACCCATGGCTGCCTATGATTGTTGGAGACTGCCCCACATGATCTACGTATATTAGTAAGTAGCCCCATTGCCAAAACATGAAACTCCGCTCATGAAAGCCCATTCGAGTTCGAGATCGAATTCTCAGCTCTATTCGCCTTGGGCCAGATGACAGTGTTCACCTCGAGTTCTTACAGTGGCTGCAGCAAATTGGCTACCTCTTGTGGGTGAAAGGTAGGTAAGCCCAAAGGAAACCACCTTTTTTTGAAGTTCCCCTTTAAGGCAACCCAAAAAATGGCCAAGGTTCCTTTTGGGGCTGACCAGAGCATCTTTCTGACGACTCTGTTCCAATGCTTAGGGCCGGGTCCACACCACCGTTGCTGCAGCTGGCGATTCTGCCACAGGGCCTGCCCCAAGCCTTTGGCGAGTAAAAAGACGAAGTCCGTGGGTTCAATCAGAAGTGGGCTGAAACCGGCGACAGCCAAGTGGAGAAGCAGCAAAAGCTGCTAAGGCCTTGGTTGTGATCTTTTTCTCCCCTAGACTAAAGCAGCGTAACGATGCGATGCGGAAGAACAAGAGAGACGGGGCGACGGCACGAGCAAGCATAAACAAGAGCAGGAGACGTTGCACTACAAGCATCAACAGCAACAGAACCGTCATTACATCAGCAAGTTGCTTGCAAAGAGCAACAGCAGCAGCAGCCCGACATCCAGGGCAGTCACAAGCAGTATGTAGCAACAGCATTGCTGCAGCTTGTGGCTCCAGCAAGCCAGCACAAGGGAAGAAAGATCTGCACGAAAGATCCGCTGACCTTTCCATTGAGCATGATGTGAACAATATTTCAAGAGACAAGTTGTGCCACAAATTCTTCCAGCACGCTTTTGTGCAATTGTGTGTCTGTGTCGCTAGCAAACCAGAAGGTAAAAAAAACTGCTGCATGTTGGGCAAAAGAATCCCCATTGCATCACTTCAACTTCACCTCGCCAAAATTCGTTCGAAGTGACCGCGACTGCCGAGATGGGCCTTGACCTCAGCTTCGTCCCGGGTCCTTCGGCATCAGAGTCTGGAGGCAGAAAAAGCACGTGAAGCGGCTGCCTCAAAGGAAGTTTGGATCTCCCATGGATCTCAGAGAAAGATGGATCTCCCAGGACCACATGAAGTTTGGAGCTATTGTTAAAAAGGCCTCCATTTGGGCTCATGGAGGGTGTCACCTTCGATGCATCGATCGATCGGGAGAGCCAGCGAGGTGCCATCCTTTCATCCGCTGCGAATGCCGTGTGCTGCGGCCAAAGAGATAGAAGCGGGACAGCACCGGCTTGCTTTGCCCACAGCTGATGTCGTGTTTGTCACTCAACTGTTGGCTGGCGAAGGCAAGCCCGGAGCAAAAGCTTACCAGGCAGACTTCATCCATCACCTAAGCTTCACTGTTCTTGGCAAGTTTTTTGGTTAGTTCGTTGTTTGGTTCTGTTCAGTTGTAGTAGGGGGCTGCAAAAAACAGTCTGTCTTTTGCAACCATACCAAGGGTTGTGAAGTAAGGATGGTGCGTGTTGTCAGATCTCACCGCACCAGTTCAGGCAGGACCCATTCCTTCTGGCTGCTCCCATGGCAGCGCCAGCGTTGCGGCTGGCCAAGAGTGGCTGGAGAACGGATGGCACCAACTGGGTTGCATGAAACCCTCTGAAAAATGGTTGATAAAACACATGCCTGGTGGCAAAATGGGTTTGTATCCCTCAGCAACGTGCCATGTTGCAAACCAGATTGCTTCTGACCGCTCCGAGCAAGCCGCGTGCCAGAACCCACGGTCCATGTTGAGACCAAGGCCCCTTGAAGGTGACGATGGAGCTCATGGAATAGGCCGTTGATCATGTGGCTGTGGCTCAACATGAAACCATGGGACCACAGGTCTAATCCATATTTACCAAGGTTCCCATTTTGGGGGATTCCTATGTTTGACCACTGCCATGTACTGTTGTGAACCGGATCTGCCAATGTCTTGGAAAGCTGACCTGGGGTAAGATGATCTCAGACGATGAAGGTTCATTTCATGCTGAGGCCCCCTGATTGTGGTGTTAGATTCGTTCCATGATTCTGAACGCGACGGGATGACGCGGGTCCCCACTCACCCAACTCCCACTGCTGCTCAGCACAGCCCCATATCAGTGGCGACACCGTGGATATTGACCTTGCTGAAGCGTCTCAACAATCATATGGTCAGACCTCCCAACCCCAACCTAGTTTTTGTACCAAGAGGCTACTGGGCACAGGAGTCGATTTTTTTCCTGCAACAAGTCGCGCAGTGTTTCTACCGGCCTACCACGGTAGAATCCAAGATGTGCTGATGTGCCGTTGCAATTCAAAGATCAATTGCACCTGTTCTGCCCGAGTCCTGCTGAAAAACTCAGTGAGGTCTGACAACTGCCAAGACGGCCAAGCTGACCAGGCCAGAAAGGACTCTTGTGAGCTCAGTCAGATCATGTGTGACATGCTCAAGATGCCGTACTCGGAGTTGGCCATGAAACCTTTGTGGGGGCTTTAGACACCCGTTCCTGTTAAGAGCAGCATGGTGCGAGCAAGATTCTATGGTCCTGTTTAAGCCGGGCCAGTCCTACTTTTGCTGCGCCTTTGAGCAGGAGCACACTCGCGCGAAGACTGATCCGTCCGTCGCCGCAATCGCTAGTGGCAAGACACACGGACATCACTGAATGGTACAAGGACGGAGTGAGGCAATATCAGCAGGCATGAAGACTGCAAAAGTCTAAATCCAGCCATCTCACGCAAAACCACAAGAAGTGACTTTATGGGTCAAGCTACAGTTCCTCGAGGTTGAACAAGTGTGGCATCCCAAACGATCTGCATCACGCAACTGGCTCATTGCCATGTGGCGCAGGGCTGTTCGATCTTGCCATGCCCAGCTGCGATGCTTTTCCTACGAGAGCGCTGCCTTGCAGCATGGAGCCGGATTGGTGGTAGTTATGCTTATGCATTGAGACGAGGAACGGTTAAAATTATGGATATGGATCAAAATTAAACCACCAGGGGACCGCATATTTTAGTCCATGCTTCCATTTACCAAGGTTCCATTTTGAGCACCTATTTTTGACCCGCAGCCTTATTGGTAGTAGTCCATGGTTCATTGGGGAGGGTCATGGGGGATTCACTAAGTTCCCCAGAAACACCAAGGGGACTTACGGAAGCTCGCACGTCCTCTTGAGAGCAAATAAGTTTCCTTAACTCGCTTGGAGAACGGCCGGGAATTCTGATTTGTTGGGTAAGCTTGCGACAAGCAAGCGCATGGATGCAAAGCAAAAGATGGAGCCAAGTGCCTAGCTCCAACATAGCTCCAACACATGTTACTGGCACGGTGTTGAAGAAGCAAGTCCTCATCTGGCACAGTACAAAGTGTGACCTAGGCTTTTCAATGGTCAAGGGCCAGTGTCGAGCAAATCGACGAAATCAGTGGCCACGGACAAACTGCAACCGGTGTCCCATGCGTACACATGTTTGTGATTGCTCATGGGTTGTTCTGTGTCGCAGGAGTTCCGGTGTTCTCTAAAGCTGTCCAAGTTCACCTTCTCTCACTCAGGAGATGCACAGAACTCAGCCGGCATTGCTGCGGGGAAGCTTGCCAGTGCACCCAGGCATGGGCAAATGGCCTGTGCTTGACAATCGAGCTTTTGTCACTTTTTGTCGACCGCTTCCGAGGCTGATCAAAAACAAGACAAAAGAGGCATATGGACCTGTGCAATCACAACCGCATGTTTTCTTACTTGCAAGGACAATGGCAAGTCTACAAATGTATCGTTGGCAGGTGTACCGCCTTAAACGTGTCACCAAAAACACCGATACGGACGTGTGCCATAGCAATTTGGACATTTCAATGGTGGTTGCTGCTTTTCCATTCCCTTCAAAGCCCCAAAACGGGTGCCAGGCCTCAAAACACACACACCACACGTCAGTCCCCTCCGAAATTCCAATGTCCGCGGGAGCGCACGCCAGCTCCCCATCATCCCCACGGGCCGCTGTCCTTGCGCTTCGAGGCACGCGGAAAGAAATACACCCGAAAGCTGAGCCAAAGACTCCTTCAACCTGCGACACATGCCATGCTTTCTTAAGAGATGTTCCCTTTTTGTGCGGTAGCACAATTTTGATCTAGCCAAAGGAACAGCAGCAAGTTGGAGACAGGTGTGGCATCTGCACCGGGCTGATCGTGTCTTGGAGGCAATGTGGGTCAACAGCTGACTCGCGAGGTGTCGAGAGCCTCAACTGCCCGGGATGATTTGACTTTTGCCGCGAGCTCAGTGCCTGACACCATATGCGATGGTGGAGGTGTAGTGTGCAGAAGCGTGAACGGCTTGCTACTTGTGGAGCTGAAGGGTCCGGCACTGCAATTGGCTTCTCGCTTTGCTTGGTCTGTTCTTTTACTTGAGCGTGGGTCTGCTGACATCTCTGCTCCCCTGCTGTTGATTTTTTGGAGTAACCAGCAGAGAGCACATTTGTAGGTCACCGGGAACTGGCTGATTCTCAGGTTTTGGATATTATCTTGTGCTCAGGTGTATGCAAGGCAAAGCCCAATATTTTGAGGCAATCATTTGGGGATGGTCCTTTTCAGAAGAATTACCCTCATCCAGGCGCTAGCTGCTGATCCTGAATGAATCAGCGGCACATGCGTATATGTTTGATAGTGAGGGTGCCCCTCTTTGGGTGATTTCAAGGACCAAAAGGAAACCACCCATGTGAGGTGTCCAGTTCAAGACCTGCCAAATGGATGGGTGCTCTGTCAGTGGCAGTCTTTGTTGGTGCTTTGTCAGTGGCGGTCTATCCACTGACCGCACGAGGTTGTGCAATCACAACTGCAGCCTGCGAAGCAAATCGGTGGAAGACACCCTTGATCGCCTGGTTGATAGATGTTGACAGGGAGACCAATGTTGGTTCTGATTGTGTTGTCTTGGCAGTTTAAGATGGGTCAACAGACAGGGATGCAGCCTGAGGGTGGAAGCGATCATGTGCTTTGTGTCAGACAAAGAAGAAGGACAAGCATCTCTGGCAGCTGACTGACTGAATCACCTCATTTCACTAATAACCGTTTCATCGCCCTATCGCTACACTGGCGGGCAGTCACCTATAATATTATTCCGTTTGGTATCACATATCTATGGGTGACCCATGGTGCCTGCCGATTGAGCTTACCATGCACAGTAGATCCTTTGCTTGGGAATCCCAAATTTCAGATTTTGAAATTATTGTAACAAGCAAGCAGATACTTGGATGCTCGGCCCAGTCTGCAAGCTGCGAAAACCAAACGACTGGGGGACATAGGTCATACATAGACTATGCTGCCAACAATGGCAGAACACGCAAGACGTGCAATAAGCCGGAAGAACCCAAGAAAGACCTGCATTTCCCAGTAGAAATTTCACACATGAAATCTTGGGCTTTGGTTCCGTGTCCGGGAAATCATTCTGGACGACTGTTTTGCATCATTTCTTGAATGTCCAGCTGCCTCAATATGTATGTATGTATGGTGCAGCGTCCCCAACATCCCCGGTCCTGGTCCTGTGGTTGTGTTGTGGTGCAGTAAATATATATATATATATACATTGATTTATTTATTTATTGTTTATTTATTTATGTACATATCAGAATGGAAGTCATCCCCCTGGAAATCGTGGGCTCTGTATCGGACTTCGCGCAGATTTGGAGCCACGGGCTCACCAGCTCGGTGGCCAGCGAAAGCGAAGGCGCGCGGCTTCTTTCCTTCGGCGCTTTCGACGTTTTGGGGATGCGACGGGCGGTGATCAACCTGTCTCCATAACCCTTTAAGAATCGTAAAAATGGGGGCATTGCTGTAAATAATGGGGTCATGGACCTATTTTTGAAGGGTCATGGAGACTCCAGGAATATTCCCTTTGCCCCCGGGTCATGACCATGGGTCACTTTTCCCACGTCAAAAGTGGTGAAAGTCATCTTTGGGAAGTTTAATATACCATGGGCCGCTTTTTTCCCATTGAGTGGGAAAAGTCGTCTTTTTCGTGGTTTGTCGATCAACCCCTGTATGTTCTAAGCTCTGGTGCCTTGTACGGAATTCCTGGTTTCCGGAGTAGCAATCTGCCCACAATGTAACGGTCGTTTATGGTCCCTACGTTGACCAAAATGACCGCCCCTGTTCGAAAGCAAAATCTTGGAAAGTTGGTTATATGTAGGGGAATCCCTTCAAGGGGTCTTGTAAACCGGGAATATTAACTTACCAAATTATTTGCCTATGTCACACAGGGCCTCCCTCATGGCGGGGCACTGGGCAACTTGTTTGTTGTCAATGATGTTGTGAAACAGCTTCGACAATATAGGGAGCCCTGTCCGTCTTCGAGCTGTTGCATCAAACTTACGACATCACACACTCCACGGGATGAGTTCAAATCAAAACAGTCCCCACATCTCCCTTGTGTTTCCTAAAAGAACCCCGCTCCGCCGCTCCGTCGCTTGTTCAGTCGCCCCCGTTTGCAACACGCGCGGCCTTTCGTTGCAACTCCTCTAGCCTTTCCTTGCTGCTCAGCAGAGAATGAGAAGCGGAACGGCCAGAAGCAAAACCATTCAACTGGGTTCCTTTATCCCAACATGGCGCAGCGCTTCGATCGCAAGAATGCCACAGTGGAAAAACAAAAAATAACCTTCACCGCTTCCTTCCACGTCCCCTTCCCCACCGATTCGCCAGGTGGCTGGCCCTTCGGCGGCGTGGCGGAGCTCTCGGACCTCCTGCCGGTGCTGCGCTTCGACGCCCGCGGCCACGGCCACTCCGACGCCAACGAGAACTGCACCTGGCAGGCGCTCCGCTCGTCTGGCGACGCTTCTCGGGCGACGTCCGCTTGTTCGTTGGCGCCGCTTCTCGGGCGACGTCCGCTTCTTCGTTTGGCGCCGCTTTTCGAGGACTTTTGATTTTTTTGAGGTTGCGCAGACGTGTTTGTCTCTTCGTTCGTTCCTTCCTGGCGTTTAAAACCAAGCGGTTTGGGCAGGTGCAATTCGTTGCACGTATTTTGTGCTTGTTTGTTTGTTTGTGTGGGTTAGCACTTGCGCGTTTGTGCTTCTAGGGAAGCAACTTCAGATAGATAAGTAGATAGATGGAGCGCAGAAACAAGTGGATGGGTAGAGAAATAGGTAGATGGATAAATAGAGTGAATCAGTGGACATAAATAGATAGATACACGTCTGGAAAGTGGATAGAAAAATGGAAAGATACAGAGATACTATTAGATGGATATATAAAGTTAGATTGATAGAGAGCTGTATGGTTAGATAGGCAGGTAGATAGATCGATAGATAGAGAGAGATGAAATAGATCGATCGATAGATAGATTGAGTGATTAGACATACCTGCAACTCCCGCTGAAAAGTCGCAAGTTTCAAGTACACAACCTGCAAAGCGCGCTTGGGAAGTGCACCTGGGAAGTGCACTTCGCAACCTGGCAAGCGCACCTGGGAAGTGCACCTAGGCTGCTCGGAAATGGAGCTGGGAAGTGCGCCCAGGAGGTGCTTGGTGCACCTAGGAAATGCACCTGGGAAGTGCACCTGGCAAGCGCACCTGACAAGTGCGCCCAGGAAATGCACCTGGGAAGCGCGCCTGAAAAGCGTGGGAAAGAGCAGCTGGGAGATGAGCCGGCTGGGAACACCTGGGAAATGCACCTGCGAGGCTGGCAAGCCGGAGACACCTGGGAAGTGCATCTGGAAAGCGCGCCTGAAAATGCAGGAGTGAGCACCTAGCAAATGCAGCACCTGGGAATGCACCTGGTGGGAAATGCACCTGGGACCTAGGAACACGTGGGAGCGCGTGCGCGAAGTGCACCTGTCAAATGCACCTGGGAAGCGCTGCGCCTGGGAAGTGCACCTGGCAGCTAGGAAAGTGCACTCCCGAAGCGCGTGCAAAGTCGCTCAAGTCACGTACAAAAGTAGTGCGCGAAGTGCACTTCCGCAGCCGCGTTCGCTTTCAGAGCTCCGGCTGCCAAGGTGCAACTTTTGAGCGCAGCAGTAGTACGCAAAGCGCGCTCTCGCAGCTCCAGCTCGAAAAAAAACAACTGTTAAGCGCGAAGGTAATGTTCGGAAAGTGCATGTTTGCATCTCCAGCTCGAAAACGCAAATTTAACGTGGAAAAGCAACAAGCGAGTTACACTTCCGTATCTCCAGCCCGAAAATTGTAAAACCGCCAGCCTTCTTGCGCAGCCAAGCTGCACCCAGATCTGGACAAACTGAGAAAGCGACATGAAAGGTTCGGCAAGACAGGTTGCAGAGCATCACACGCAAGAGGGAGCATCATGCACAGCATCGCAGGCATCGTCACGCGCAGCATCACGTGCAACATCACGCGCAACATCTCGCATAGCTTCACGGGCGCGTCAATCCACGTGTGAAGCATGATGCTAAGCTCGCTCATCAGGACCTGCAAAAGCTTTTCTCCAGCAGAGACGTTGACGTGTTCACGTTTTGTTGCTCATCAGGCGGGGGAGTTGTCAGAGTTTGTTAAATGTGAGTCTATGCTTCCGGGCCACGCTCACAACTATTTGGGGCCTCTTGCCGGGATAATTGTTTGGGATTTGTTGTTTCTCTCCATTCTGGCGTTGGACTCGCCAATTGGTTTTGGGAGGCCATGGGCTCTGATTTGTGCAGCATGCACGAGAAGATGATGCCCGCCAGCCGCCTGGTCTTGGGAGGCCGGGCAAAAAAAAACGTTTCAAGCTTGCAAGGCAGCTGGAGCCCATTTCTGAGATCCCATGGGTCCGTCATCCAACCAATGAAGTGATTTCTTATAGTGCTGCGTTTGTGGTTCCCGAACACCATGCAAAAAGGAAAGCCGTGATGTTTTGGGACACCCAACTGCGCGCAAGGGGAAATATAGACTCGGAACTCGGGAGTGTATGTAAGGCAAAATGGTGCGTTGCTGGGCGCCGCTGGTGTTGTGTGGCAGCGGTGTTTTCCTTTCTTCTGGCGAAGAAAAAAAAATCACACCAAAGCTGCCGAGCCCCAAGCCAGGGATTGCAAAGGCATGGCATTTCGTAGGTTCGGCGTGACAGGCTCTGGGAAGAGTTTTCAGGAGATACAAAATCGCCAGCTGACCCAGACATCGTTTCATCTCAAAAAGGGTAACCAGCTGCTGTCCGTTTCCTTAAACAGCAAAGTAGAGTGTGGAGTAGGAGATGCTTGCTTGCCAGCCGTATCCTCGTCGAAAAGATGGAATAAACAGAAGCGCTTAGACAATGCCAGTAGCTAGACAGCGCATGATCTGTCCACCTGGTGAGAGTTGAACTGTTGACATCCTGATCTTTAGAGGACCCTTCAGCAAATTTAATTTGGCCAGGAAACGAAGCGACAAGTTCGGAATCACTTTGGACCCCATAAATGTTGCCTTCGTGATTAGCGCGATCGGTGTTTATATTCGGAAGGCAACAATTGAGATATTAGTGGACCGGAAGAATGCTCAGTTTTTTTGATCAACCAAAATCAGATGCCCTCTTTTTGAGATGCCGCCCATGGCACTGGTGCCCGGCGACTTGTTATCCAAAGGAGTGCCCGCCATTCGACTGGCGCTTCTGCAACGCCGTATCATCAGCTGTTCAAGGGTTTCATGCTACTCCTTGGCAGCCTTACCACTTGGCAGGATTTGGGTACAGTCAAGCAAGCACCCTCTCCCAAAGGGACTGTTTAAGCAGTTTTGAGACTCATTCAGCGAGAGTGCTTGGTCGCTTCAGGGGTCTCGATGTCAGCTGCAGGTGTTTTTTTTCCTTTTTTTCTTTTTTAATCCAGGTTGGGGACCGACAAGTGGCATGCGCGTCACAGAACAACACGAGCATAGTCCCTTGTTTCGCCTTTCGGTCCCCAAGAGGCACCTCCATGGGTGCCGCGGCCAGCCTCTATGCCGCCTTGCAGGCGGAGACCCCAAAATAAGCTCAGGTGATATCCCCAGCATGCGGTGCTCTTTTTAGTCGCACCACCCCGCCCTCGCAGAACCTCGTGGAAACCTCGTGGAACCCTCGTGGAACCCTGGTGGAACCCTTACCTCAGGGCCGCCCCGGACCACCCCGGAGCCTATCTGGGCACGGAGGAACGTGGCTGGCAGACGGGGCACAAATCCTCCCATTGGTTCGCCTTTGCAAACCTTTTCAGGGGCTCCCACCAAAGAAGCGGACGGGACCTGCAAAAGAACATGGCCTGCTTTGAAGCTTTTTTTCAGCTTCTATGCAAATAAGCAGGGTGGATGAATTGCTGAATTGATGAGTTGATTGTTGAACCGGTGAGCTCAAGCAATCGATTTATTGGTCTGCTTTATTAATTGACTGATACGGCGGACTTGCGTACAATGAACATTCCTACTTGCCCAGCAAGAGGAAAAGCATCCCCATGTTGCAATATGCGAAGCATTCGCTGAGTGTTTCTTGCACAGACAAGGCTAAGCATTTGAGTTGGCGAGCTGCGCTGACTTGCACAACAGGCACAACTGAGCATAAAACAAAAGCCCACAGAGAAATCAACCACAAGACCTTTCGCCCCCACAACCCCCAGTGTGGCCATTTTGGCGATTCCACTGGGTTTCACAAAGGTCAGAAAGGCCTATGGACCTTTGTGACCACGGAGACCCCTTGCCGATCTGCGGAAGCCTCTCTCTGACTCGCCCGCAGGCGCCCGAAAAGGTTGCCGCCTTGATCTTGGCCACTCCGCCCACGTGCTACGAGACACGTGCGGCTCCCAGTCTTTCGAGATGTCACCAGTTGGTTGGAAAGCGATCAGGAAATTCTGAGAAGGTTCGGTCAAATTGGGTGCTGGTCCGAATCATCGGTTCATCAGTCAATATATATATATATATATATATGTGCTTCTCATCACAACCTCATTCCTTCTCATCGTGTCCCGGACTCACAGTCCCGTCGCAGGTCCCCACCCCCTAAGTCTAGCTCGGGCAGTGCGAAGCTTTTGCGGCCACCATGATACCTCATGCAACCTCACTTCATAGTTCCACTGTCCATGTCCAACTGTAACTGTGCTAGGTGCTGCTTGCCTAAACCACCAAAAGTCCTCGGACTTTTTGGGTGGGATTGGATAGGCCGGAAGTTCGTGCCGCTCTACGAGGAGAGTTTGCAGCTCGCTGAGTCCCGGGGACTGGCGGTGGCCAAGTCCGCCGCAGAAACCAAGGCGTGCGGGCCGGGGTGGGCTGGGGTGGTGTGAGGTGAGGTGGAAGCACATGAAGACGCCACGGTTTGGGTCGAACATCGGAGGATTTTGCATGGGGTCTCGAGTATGCAGTGAAGGTTGACTTGCGGAAATTTGACTCAGGCAATCTTATTTTAGTGTACGCCAGAGTTTTCTTGCTGGTTAGTAAGGGGTTAAGGGTTGCTGCAGACCTCGCTAATTCTCGGGTATGGGGAATGGGTATTCCAGGAAAGGAACCCACAAGGAATGACTTAGAGGCTAGGAGTCATTGGGAGTCACTCCCTCGTTGCCTACTCAGAACCAGCAAGATTTGTGCGGGTCGTTGAGTATGTGGACTACAACTACCTCTATTTGGGGGCTTGTTCTTCTGCCAGCACTTTGGCAAGGCTCGTCCACCAATTTTCCTGGAGACGGCGTCCGGTCAAGCACCTTGGCTGTCAGACTTCGAGGATTGGACACATGACCAAAATCGGAGTGTGTCAACATTCAATGATTGTAAGCTTGATTCTGTTCTGAAACCCTTTGATCTCTTTATGAGGTGTGGTTTATTCTTGGGTTCCCTTGACTGTTGGGTTCCCTTGTCTTCCACATGCTTACGAATACTTCTCAACTTTTGGTTTTGAAGGGAAGCGATATCTCAATCTTGGCGAAATGTTCTCATTGTGAGTCTCGTTTCCCTCCATCCACCTGCCTCCACCCCTCTGGCTTGATTGCTATTGGCTTGGATCTTTAGACTTCAACCTGTTGGTTGAAATCAAAAGGTTTGCCTTTTCCATGAATCCGCCAAAAGTGAAAGACACGGAGTCTGCGAAAAGTCAACAGCCACCTCCAAAGTCTAAAGTCTGAGGGCCTTTTTTTCCAATCCGCACATCAAAGGGTCCTTTTTTGCACGACTCCGCCCAAAAGTTAGCGGTGTTTGCTTTTTGTGGACTCCGCAAAGAGAGAAGAACTTTTTCCCAATCCATCAAAGGGTTTTTTCCACGACTCCACCCCAAAAGTTGTTCGGCGTTTGCTTTTTCACTCCGCAAAAAGTGAAGAAAACTTGCAGAGTCCTCGCCGCCAGCGGCAGAGTTGAGGCCTCCTTCGAGATCGGCTGGCGCCAGAAGTTCGCCATGGGCCAGCGCCGCTACTGCGCCGCCCTCCGCGGCGCCATCGACTCGGATCTGCCCAGCGCCGAGCAACTCGCGCGCCGGGGCCCCAGGGACCCCGGATCGATCAGCCGGAAAGAGCTTGGAACCAGCCAAAAAACCCACTGGTTTGGGGCAAACCGCACGAAAACCACGGAAAACTTGGGGATTCCTTGGTGTTGGAGTTGCGGAAAAGCAACTGGCTGATACCTTGGAGGACAAATCTGCTTGAGGGGACAAAGGGCGGCTGGCCAGAAAAGTACAGAATTGGTGGCTCCCTGAAAGACTGTGGATGGACACAAACGTTGGGATTGTGTCCCATTAGTTAATATCCCAACTGGTGCAGGAGTTGTCCATCCACAGAATCCCTGAACTCAGGTGTTAGTGGTTGGCTAGGGGAAGCTGTTGCAAGATCACACACACACACAGGGGAAGGTGCGTGTCTACAGCATGAATTGCTGATTGTGAGGACTGGACATTCCTGTCTTGATCCTGGCTTGGAAATCTGACGCGCAGCATCCACTGGAAAGCGCTCAGTTGCTTCACGCCGCTTGATTGCAAGTTCGAACACTCAGAGCTGTACTGCGGGATGACACTTCTTGCGGGGTGGTCATGGGTATAGGGTGTCCGAATCCTATCCCCGATATGTGGGACCAACATGCAATGACACTGGACTCAATCATCCCTAGGTTGATCCCCTCGCATTCATGAGGGGTACCGTCCTTAGCTTGAGTTGGTTCCGCCATTTCCACGGAGAGTGGGCACTCGCGATTGCGCTTGCCGCTTCTTGCCTTTCCTAATTCTGCGATGTAGTCATACTCTAAGAGTTCGTCTTGTGATACTTCCACTGGTCCTGCAGCAAAAGAATGCCCCTCCCAATATGCTATTTGCTGAGCTCCTGAGGGGTTTATATTCCAGAAGCTGCTGTCAGCTTCTTTCGGTATCATTCCGGGATTCATAGCTCAGACGCCCTGTGTTCTGAAAGGCAGGGGGCATCTTGAAACAGAATATGCCTGGATTTGTCCGCAGAATTGTTCATTTCGCCTGCTATTGCCAAGTCCCACGACCCTAAATTCATTGGTGTGCAATTCAATGCAGACGGTGGTCGGCCTGTTTCCTGCCGACCCTCTCTCTCTCTCTCTCTCGTTTGTTGTTTTATTTCTCTTGATATTTATGGTTCGTTGTTGCTTTGTCTTCCTCTTTCTCTTTATCTTTCTTTCTCTATCGCTCTCTCTATCTCTCCATTGCGTCCTCCGGTGCGCAGGACATTCTGCCTCAAGCTCAACTCTCGGTGGCAGAATCTTGGGAAGAGATCGAAGAATTCCCAGCAAGGATGCGGGAGTTTCTCTCACATCTTGCATAGAGAAAAAGAAACGCGTGTCGCTCCTGCAGCTAGACTGCCACGTCTTATCGGTAAACTGCGAAATGCGGGGGTTTTTGGACCTTGCAAATGCCTATTTCGACACATGCCCACATCGATCTGTCCAATCGGACATGCAGGCTACATGATGATGGTCATCAAGCACTGGCAGATATGGTGATTGCCAGCCGAGGAAAAGCAACGGAGCAACTCCTGAGGGCACTCATGCATCAGAGCTTCTCTTGTTTGCTTCATAAAGGTACTTAAAGTTAAAGGATCTTGTGGAGGATAAGTCGATATGCGGGTGGAGGTTCCGGAGATAGGAATGGGGATACTACCAAAGAGAATAGAATACGTGTTGGATACCTAAGGGGTGGGTTCAAATGGCCATGGTCGTCTGCCCAAAAACCAGTTAGTTTCCAGCCAGCGGAGCCAAGCGTCCATGACGAGCACATTGGTGTAGGTGTGGGCGTAGCTTTGTTTGTGTGTACGGACGGGTATG
>CAUJNA010000779.1:0-122500 GCA_963377175.1 Effrenium voratum
GTTGTTTGTGTCAAGGCTGCCTCGCGCGACCTGCCCGGGTCTTGCATCGCCATCTTGGGTTCGTGTGTTCATGAGCTGTTTGTACTCCTAAATCTCGAATGTGTGTGGCATCTAGAATCCAAAATGTTGGGCTCAGTGTCAGTTGTTGACTGAGCTGGCTGAGCTGTTTAACTGTTCCGCTTTGCTCCCTTGCTCCTACTTGGAACGAACACAGTGTGCTTCGAACCTCATCTTGACTACACACACACACCCCACACCGCCTCATGCCCCATGCGCCTGTGGCCCCCCCCTTGAAGATCACTCCAATACTCCCCAATACACTTCATTCACCTCACACCTGACTGAGCCCACCCCATTCAACTGCAGGTCTTGATTTCTCCCTGAATCCTTTCGTGTCTTGCTTTTTCGAGTTGGGCGACATCCTGTGCACGTATGGAAAGCCAGGCCGTTGTTTTGTGCATAGAAAAATCAGCCAGGGGTGAACATGCCCTAAAATTGTGGGTGTCTGAAGTACGGGGCCCACCTTTTTTTCCTGACTTCCGGAGTTGCGGCCCCACCCTGCATCTGAGGAAGGATGGTGTTGGACCGGCCAGTGAAGATGACAAGGCTACGGGGGACCCCCACGAGCAGAAGCCAGAGGACGGGCAAGAGCAAAATCATAGTGACTCCGAGGGACAAAATCGGACAGAGCAGCGACTCCAGAAAGAAAGGCTCTCAGAACAGCAAGAAGGCCTCGAGAAGCAACAAGAGCAGCTTGAGGAGGAGGAGCTGCAGCAGAAGAGGCTTCAGGAGATTCGGCAGTTGGAGTCGGAAAGGTTAGACAAAGAAAGGCTTGAGCAGGAGCGACTGGATCAGGACAAGCGCGAGCAGGAGCGACTGGATCAGTGAGGAAAACTTGAGAGGAGCGATGGATAGGATGAAAAGGCCTTGGGCGAAGCAGGAGCGGCTCGAGCAGGAGCGACTGGATCAGGAGCAGCTTGAGCAGGAGCGGCTCGAGCAGGAGCGACTGGATCAGGAGAAGCTTGAGCAGGAGCGGCTCGAGCAGGAGCGACTGGATCAGGAGAAGCTTGCGCAGGAGCGGCTCGAGCAGGAGCGATTGGATCAGGATAAGCTTGAGCAGGAGCGACTGGATCAGGAGCAGCTTGAGCATGAGCGGCTCGAGCAGGAGCGACTGGATCAGGAGAAGCGCGAGCAGGAGCGACTGGATCAGGAGAAGCTTGAGCAGGAGCGACTGGATCAGGAGAAGCTGGATCAGGAGAAGCTTGAGCAGGAGCGGCTCGAGCAGGAGCGACTGGATCAGGAGCAGCTTGAGCAGGAGCGGCTCGAGCAGGAGCGACTGGATCAGGAGAAGCTTGAGCAGGAGCGGCTCGAGCAGGAGCGACTGGATCAGGAGAAGCTTGCGCAGGAGCGGCTCGAGCAGGAGCGATTGGATCAGGAGAAGCTTGAGCAGGAGCGACTGGATCAGGAGCAGCTTGAGCATGAGCGGCTTGAGCAGGAGCGACTGGATCAGGAGAAGCTTGAGCAGGAGCGGCTCGAGCAGGAGCGACTGGATCAGGAGAAGCTTGAGCAGGAGTGGCTCGAGCAGGAGCGACTGGATCAGGAGAAGCTTGAGCAGGAGAGGCTCGAGCAGGAGCGACTGGATCAGGAGAAGCTTGAGCAGGAGCGGCTTGAGCAGGAGCGACTGGATCACGAGCAGCTTGAGCATGAGCGGCTCGAGCAGGAGCGACTGGAGCAGGAGAAGCTTGAGCAGGAGAAGCTGGAGCAGCAGAGGCTGGAGCAAGAGCGACTAGAGCAAGAGAAGCGTTTGGAACGGGAGCAGCTTGAACAGGAGCAGCTTGAGCAGGAGCGGCTACAGCAGAAACAGCTTGAGCAGGAGCGGCTCGAGCAGGAGCGGCTTCAACAGGAAAAGCTCAAGCAGGAGCAGCTTGAGGAGCAGGAGCGGCTTGAGCAGGAACGGCTCGAGCAGGAGCGGCTCCAGCAGGAGGAGCGGGAGCGGCTTGAGCAGGAGAGGCTTGAGCAGAAGCTTGGGCAGGAGCGGCTCCAACAGGAGGAGCGAGAGCGGCTTGAGCAGGAGCGGCTCGAGCATGAACGGCTGGAGCGGCTTCAGCAGGAGAAGCTTGAGCAGGAGCGGCTCGAGCAGGAACGGCTCCAGCAGGAGAAGAAGCTTGAGCAGGAGCGGCTCGAGCAGGAACGGCTGGAGCAGGAGCGGCTCCAGCAGGAGGAGCGGCTTGAGCAGGAGCGGCTTCAGCAGGAGAAAGTTGAGCAGGAGCGGCTCGAACAGGAGGAGCGGGAGCGGCTTGAGCAGGAGCGGCTCGAGCATGACCGACTCGAGCAGGAGGAGCTGGAGCGGCTTGAGCAGGAGCGGCTTCAGCAGGAGAAGCTTGAGCAGGAGCGGCTCGAGCAGGAACGGCTCCAGCAGGAGGAGCGGGAGCGGCTTGAGCAGGAGCGGCTTCAGCAGGAGAAGCTTGAGCAGGAGCGGCTTCAGCAGGAGCGGCTCGAGCAGGAAGGGCTGGAGCAGGAGCGGCTCCAGCAGGAGGAGCGGGAGCGGCTTAAGCAGGAGCGGCTTCAGCAGGAGAAAGTTGAGCAGGAGCGGCTCGAACAGGAGGAGCGGGAGCGGCTTGAGCAGGAGCGGCTCGAGCGGCTCGAGCAGGAGGAGCTTGAGCAGGAGCGGCTCGAGCAGGAAGGGCTGGAGCAGGACCGGCTCCAGCAGGAGGAGCGTGAACGGCTTGAGCAGGAGCGGCTCCAGCAGGAGAAGCTCGAGCAGGAGAAGCTCGAGCAGGAGCTGAATCAGCGCAAGCTTGAGCATGAAAAAGAACAGGAGGTTGAAAGGTTGGAGTGCGATAGAGTAGAGCAGGAGCGATCCGAGCAGGAGAACATCGAGCAAGAAGACTTGCCACTGGAGAAGCAGGAAGATGCTGCCATGCAGGGCAGAGTGCCGAACGGGCAGACAGAGCAATCATCAGCCGGGGAAGACAGCCCACAAGCGTCTGGCTCCGCCACCGACGCAGCCCAAGGGGATGCCACTCCAACGTACCTTGGCCTGCTAATTAGGTCCGGGATTCTGGGTGTTCGCAAAGGTTGCATTCCCACAGCAAGGTTGGTTCCCCGGGGGAAAAGCAATATCGCAAAAGTACCTTCCACGTCGTTCCAAGCTAAGCATTTTTAGGCAGATGGAGTGGTTTGCAAAGCGGGGGCTCGTCATTGGGACCCATGTGTCACTTTGTTCAGAAGGGCCATCCCTGAACATGTCATGGCACAACACATGTCTGACCCAGGTCCGAGACGCAGAGCGCGGGCGAGACCAACAGGGCGTTGGTGCCGCCCTCGGGCGCATCTTGGGTGTTCAAAACGGTGCACATGAGGAATTGATCGAAATCACAAAAGTATGAGTTTGGCGAAGTCCCCTATCGGTTGCGCTGATTCCACAAGTAGAAGCTGTTCGTTTATCATGTTGAGGCAGTAAGGCGATGCACCTGGGTTGAATGTCAAGCCGGGAATGAGTACACTGGCGCCTGAGCAATCTTGATCGTGACTGTTTGCAGGCACATACACACGCACAAACACACGCACACACTCACAGACTCACACAAAAACAAAGAAGACGCAAGCACATGGACCCGTCAAGAGCATCAATGACACAGACACACACAGACACACGAGGGCGCACGCCGCACGGGCGCACGCGCGCCTACGCGACGCGCCCCCGCGCCCCCGCGCCCCCGCAGTTAGAGATAGCCTCTCCCGTCCGCATTGCCCTAGGGTCCCCCCCACACTTTCAAGCACTTTTTAAATACACCTATCAAATTACACCATTCAAAGCCACCAAATTGAACAACCCTCTAAGTTAATCATTAGAAAAATAATATTCTAATGATCAACTTCATGTTTTAGTCCAATTCACCACCATCAACCTGATCAACTTTCTTTCTTCTCAAAGCTGGATTATACAAAGGCATTGTCATTTTGAGTTCTTGTATCCTCTCTTGACCTTCTTGAAAATATTTGTCCTTGAATTCTTGTGTAGGTGCTTCTTCAACTAATCTCTAATAATCTGCCTTGAGATGTTTGAGCATATTATCTTGGTGACAACCTCCAACCAAATGGAAATCCCAAATCTCTGGGTTCACTCTTCTTTCACAAACATGACAATACAAATATCCATTATTCGCTGTCCTGTCTCGCTTCTTCGCTCTACATTTGTTACATGTTTTGAACCCGTTAAATTCAGTAATTGGTTTATTGACTCTACAACTGCTACACTCTGAATTCTCCATACTATGTTATGAATACATTTCCTTAAATGATCTTTCAAGATTACATACCTAGAAAATGAATAAACCCAACCTTGTTCATCCAAATAACACATTGTCAATTATCACTCCCCGAAAAATGGTTAACCAATGGAAAAGGGAGAATTAAAACCGTTAACCCAAATCTTGAAAATAATCTGTGTGACATTGGATGGCAATATGCGGATGGGAAAGGCCTATGTAGGAAAGCACCCCACAAAATGGACTGCTCCATTCCACAAAATGGACTACTCCATTTCCCAAAATGGACTGCTCCATTCCACAAAATGGACTGCTCCATTCCACAAAATGGACTGCTCCATTCCACAAAATGGACTACTCCATTTCCCAAAATGGACTGCTCCATTCCACAAAATGGACTACTCCATTTCCCAAAATGGACTACTCCATTTCCCAAAATGGACTGCTCCATTCCACAAAATGGACTGCTCAATTCCACAAAATGGACTGCCCTCATTGGGTGGCTTGTTTATGTCAGCACCCTTCAAATCCAGTGAAATGACATCGAACCCCAGATCACGGGCGATGCGACCGACCGACCCTGTCCCACTAACCAGTTCTAATAGATTCATCAGCTACTAGAACCGTTTAGATATTATTTTTTCAAACCTTCAGAATTTCCGATCTCAAATAAGCACGAGTCACACCTTGGACATAATAATAGTCTTGTCCAAGTGTTCGCTCAATCCTTTCAATTTTGAACTTGTTTGCTGACCACGAACTCGTTCTCTCCTTCTCGCTGATCCCCTTTTTGCGGTATATTTTGACCTCATCGCCAACCCTAACAGGGGGATATTTACGGGTTTTGATTCTGTTCATCTCAAGCTTCATCTTGACCTCAAGATGGTTTCCCTTTTTGTGGGCATCGTTTGGAGTCATACCGTGGGCAGAATGAACCATTTTTCTGTTGTATGTCAGCATGATCTCGGGGATATAATCAACCCATTGTATGTTAACCTTTCCCTTTTTCTCGTCTGCATCAACCCTTTTAAACAGCATGTCCTTGAACGTGCGAATGAAACGCTCAACAAAATGAGGGTGCCCTCTTGTTTTGTAATTCTCTATTTTTTGATCCTTGAAGAAGTCAACAAGATCCTGATTGTTAAGACTCCCTTCGTCATCAGAGTAAATGAGTTGGGGCTTCCCGAGTTTGTTCAAGCCTTCCATTATCCCAGCAGTGATGTCGGCAGGTTGCTTTGACATGATAGGCATCACCGCGGCTTTACGGGAGAAAACATCAATAAGAACTAAACCTATACTAAATTTTTGAGTTTGTAAATCATTTTTTGAAATAAAGAACAAATCAAGCTGAAATTCATACAGAACATGTGGAGCGATGAATGAATTGTATCCAGACAGTTGCTTTTTCCTTTCCACGTTCTCTTGGAACCACTCCTTAACATCTTGCATTGTGATGGAAGGATCCTTTTTCTTACTGTCTACTAGAGTTGCTTTTAAAGAACCAAACCCAGCCTGGTCGTAGTAGATCTCACTGATTATCTTGTCTTTATCACTCATATAAGTAATACTATAAAATAAATTTCAATATGTTATTTTATCACTGAAGCATCTATTACAAGAAGCACAAAAAGCCATCAGATTATCTTTTGTGTGGGGTAGATCATTACACAACCTTTGACAAGTCAGATTAGAGTTTATATTGCCAGAATCCATTGACAACACGATTCCACAGCCACAATTTGCACACTTTCCGTTGACATTGTCCTTCAACCATTCGGCATCCACATAATTGTCTTTTGGGATCTCAAATTTGTTTTTCCTATTCTGTTCCTTGTATGCTAACACTTTTCTTTCAAAATAGTTCATAATGCATTTCGCGTTAAACTCTTCATTTAAATCGCTACTGTATTTGTAAAATTTTAGTCTGTTTAAATCCCTTGCCCGAGTGATTCCCGTCCAAAGCCACTCGCGAGTTATCAGATGATGGTTCCAATCAAATATCACGACATCGTCATCAATGGAACACCCCTGAACAGAATGACAAGTATAACAGAAGGCAAAGATAAAATGACTTCTCAAGATACCAATATTTAGCGTGATCTCTTCTCGTGTTTTGATATTAGCAATGGTAATCCAAGGATCGGAAATATTAATTATCTCATACCTAAAATCCACATTTGTCTTCCTATACTCTCTGCATATCATGATTTCGCCGACTTCAGACTCATTTTGTTTGCCCTGTCGTTTCCTGATCTGCCTTGAAGCCTCTCTACAAGTGTTATTTAAATATGCGACATTGCTTTCTGTTCCTGCGATGTCATCAGTGTATTTAAAATACTTATTGATGACATCATGTAGAGACAACTCATGCTCAAAGATGTCAGCATAAATACTTTTAAGTTTATCCTTGTCCTCCTGTGTCTTCAACCGCTTACATTCTTCCAAAAACAAATGATGGGGAAAAATGCTGTCAATACATTCATTCATATAAATCTCGTGTTTCTTAGTGTTAGTCAGTGCTTTTATGGGGCTCAATTGCTTGGCGTCACCAGTAGCTAATATGATTTTGTTAGCCCTATGTTGCTCTACAAAGCCCTTAATTTTTGCCAATACAAAGGTATTATTAGAACAAGTCTCATCAAACACAATGACATCAAACATCGAATGATCGTATTTATCTAGCTTCTCGTCATTGACTGCTATACTGAAGAATTTATTTTCAGTGACGTTTTCCACTTCGCACTCCAAACCCAGATTATTGGTAGGAACCACGAACAACACTTTATAACCCTTGAGTCTCTCCATGTTCTTGCAGATGGTGGACTTCCCTGCTCCTGCGAATTTGGCCTTGATCATCAAGCACCTATATTTCTCAACAAGTTCAACCAATTCATTTTCATCATACTCATTAATGATTTTAACTCTCTTACTTTTGACAATCGGGATATCAACATATTCACACTTCTTCTGTTCATACAACTGCTTTCCTGTATGATGGATCTCATCGTGAGTCTTGGCTAATTTCCACCCACCGATCCCATCGTGAAAATCTAGCAACCGCTGAGTCTTTCTCAAACCAAACTTATTAAAACCCGAACAGTCCACGACAAAAGCGTCGCATTTGACACTCAATACCTTAACATTGTTATCTGTCAATTTTTGATATGCGCATTGCATTTTGAAATTATGATACGGCAGTAGCATTTCTTTAATAAAACGAAACCCATTGGACAACTCGCACCTATCAACCACATTCAGAATGTAATAAAGCGAGTCATTTGTTTCACATACTTCCCTGTCCCGACACCACACCCCGTTGTCATCAAACTCTTCAACCCACTTGGCGGTATGCTTACTCATCATGTTTAACTTCCCACCTGCATCTGCCTGAAGGCTGATCGCCTCATTGAGATCATCAAAAACGAATGATCTCTGACTGCTGTTCTTACTTTTTTCCAACAAGCCAAAAATCGGGTTGGCTTTCATTTTTTTAATTGCCTTGTCTTCTTCAATATGTTCGCTTATTCGCTTTCCCCAAAGTTCCTCAACCAACATTTTATAATCTACCTTGTGAATGAAGTGGGGCTGTTTGTAGTGAGTAATGGACAACTCGCCAGATGCAACAAGTGGCATAAAATGCTTAAGAAACATACCATAAACTATATTTGTATCATTATTAAAAAACAGATTGTGATGTGTCAGTTCTGCTTTTACCAAATATATATATATATTTACATCCTTGATCTTACATTTACTATTATAAGCTTTTCCAACTATCAAACTGATTAAAAACTCCAATTCTGGTAATCGTATTAAATGCATCTGTAAACGCTTTGTTCATGTCGATCTCCTGTTTTGGAACATCCAATTTATCCAAGCCCTTGAATAACTCGCCTTGTGGGACGAGGGTTCTATAATTATTTAAAACTTGTATATCGGTAGGACTGTAATAAGACTTGTGTTTTGGATTGAATAATTTCTTTTTGAATGTAAACATTGCTTCAGTCATATTGTTGTAAACCGTTTCTCTGTCTACTGTGATGTCACTATTGATCTGATCGTCTATCAGACACTGTGACCTAATATTTAGATATACATGATTGAAGTCCGCCCTCAATTTTGAAATAGTCCCTGCTTTGTGAACAATCCTGCATTCATACCCGATATTTTTGAAATCGCAAAATAATTTATTTAGATCATTCTCTCTATGAACTAAATCTAAAAATTTCTTTTTCTGTTTGCCGGTTCTGTTCGCAATTGTTGCCTTAACCATTTCAAAAATGTCATCAATAGTAGAAAACATTTTGCAAATCGATGGCTTCTCTCTATCACTTATATGATAGTCGGGTCGTGCCTTTACTACAAATGCATCATCAATATTTTGTTTTTGTTCCAATCTTTTAATATTATTATTCAGTGTGTAGATATGATTATTTTTGACCATTGCATAAAGGGCTCTGATGTTGCGGTCAAACATCTCTGGTGAATAAGAATAAATGATTTTGCCCAGTTGGTCTATTATTCTCACACGCATTCTGTATTTTATAAATACCGGGATCATGTCATCAATTGACGCCCCCGACTCTGTGAATTCCTGTTCTGTTTTATTTATTAGTTTTAGCATCATCCCTCGCGACATTGGTTCTTTCTTCTTGTTGTTCAGTAGGGTATCTTTATAATCATCAGTGAGTGTATTCAACCAACATTGATTATCTACATAATTACCTTTCTGGATTGCTTCCATAAATGTTTCTTTCGATGTATCCAATTCGGTATACATGTAAGTATTATACATACTGGTGTTTTCCGATCTTCTCAGGTTGGTTTGTCGTGGATTACTAGGCTGTCCACCTTCGACCTTTCTGGCTCTCAAGATCTTCAAGGCGTCAATATACCCCGTCTCTACGTTGTAAGCCACAGCGTTAGTCTTCTTGGTTAACCTCTTCTTGTTGATCTCGTTTTTTTTTCCTGATCAACGCCAACATACCCACCCATAATATTTAGCATTGTTTCAAATTCTGGATCTTGGGCAAGTGACTTTCTGAATAGATCATGATCATTGATTTTTAAAATTCGTTTGCCCACATACTCGTCTATATTTGTGCTGGTGTTAACGGTGTATGTTCTCTCCTTACCGTCCTTTGTTATGGGGTAATATTTGAGTTCTCCGCATTCTGCTTTGTATGTGAAAGACGGCTTTTTGTTGTCACCTTCCCTAACACCTTCGCGGTAAAGCATGACGTCTAATGTCCACGATTCATCGTTCGCCTTAGACTGCTTTACAATGTTAGTTACAGTGCTTCGTCAATAATAGTTGTTTTGGATGTCGCATTTTTTGTGCTATAACTCAATAATAGTGCGGTGCTAATTTTTTTCGCTGTTCATATAGATCTCTCAATTCGGTGGCTTTTTCCTTGGTATCGCCTGCCAACGTATCAACTCTTGAATTTAGTGACCTGATGTTATTTCTTATAGTTTTTGACAATGACATAATGTAATTTAGATATTAATTATTAATATTGTTTTTCTTTAGGTGTAATTTAGGGAAGAATTCATATTTAAATTAGTTTCCTATAAAATGCCTTAAAGAAATGTTACATACAATATTATAGTAATGATCACAGACAAACACCCCGATGACTTGACACTGGAAGACATAAACACAATGCTGGCGTATTACAACCGACTCTATTATTATAAAGTCAGAGACGATGAAGCATACAAAGCCAAAAAAAGGCAAAATGCTCTAAACACTGCACATAGAAAAAGATTAGATAAAATGATTAAAGAGAGTGGCATTGAAATGACACCCGAAGAACACAAACCAAAACAAAAAACTGGCTTCCCAAGGAAATACAAATTTGAAGATTACGGGCTGAAAATGCCGAGTGGTGTAGAATAATTGGTTTATTTAAGCATTGATTATGATTAAATTGTCATTTTTTAATAATTTTAATTCTAAATCGTTTCTCCATGTCTTGGATCATATTATATTATTTAGACTTGTCTTTTTTCTTTTCCTTTTTAAAAACTTCATTTTCCAAATACTCTACACGATCGATTAGTTTTGATAAAGCATCCCAACTAATACAAGCCATACGATCATAACACATCGTTAAGTATTCTCCCGAATCATTTACAATATTATATTTCGGATTTGTGTATTGTTGAACATCTTGAGCAATCCATCCTAATTCAGTTTTTCTGGTTTTTTGATTCTTAACAAATGTTTTAATCTTAATGATTTTTTACCATATTTACAGTATCATCTTCTACATCTTCTATATTACCTTTCAGTCTCTTATCGCTACTTAAATTAAATCCGTTAAATGATGAAAATTGAGTATCATCCAATTGTAAATATTTAGTGCCATCAATATAACTATCAATAGTTGTTGATGCTTCTAATCTTAAAACAGCATCACTGTTCAAATGTCTCAAATTGATTTTATGAGCAATTCCAACAGTCATATCGCCGTCAATAGTCCAATCGCCTCGCAATTCGCTATTACTTCCACTATTCAAAATAATTTTATTATCGGCATATGTTGCAGATAACCCAACAACCAAATTAATAGAGTTTGAAGTGTTGCTATTCCTAATTATTAAATCATCTGTATCGACATACATTTCAGCATTGTCAATTATTAGTTTTGATGTGTTGCCAAATTGAACATTGCCACTCGGTGAATTTTGTAATAATAAAGTATTTCCTGATACAGACTGAACTTGGTTGACTTCAACTTTCTTACCAGAAACCATTGTTAAATCGCCATTTGTATATACATCACCTAATACATCAACTGGTTTATTGAAAATGGGTTTTAGATACAGCACCGTCGCACATAAAATATTGATTAGAAGAATTACTAACATCGCCAACGCTAACAGCAACAAAATTATTATGCGCCATATACAAACCTTCTGTAGCATCTGGTGTATATCTTCGTATTGAACCATTATTATTAAAATTTAAATATGAACCATTGTTAAGACTTATTGCACTGTCTGTTCCTATAAACTGAACAGCGCTTGTAAATCGAGCTTGCCCAGCACAATTTAAAACATAATTAACAACGCCAACTGCCCCTAAACCGAATCGATCTTTTATCCATACACGACCAACATTAGCATCTCCGATTTGTGTTTCCCAAACGCCTCCTGAGCTTGACATCCACATTCTACCATCTCTATTAATATTGAACTCACGATTAAACATTTGAAATGTCATTTGTAGTCCTAAATTTGGTGAAGGGGTACAGCTAAACTTATTACATATTATAGAACCAGTAGTAAGCATATTTAAATCACTATGTAAAGTTGCATTATCGCTAAAATTAATAGCACCTGCTACTGATTGAGCGTTAGTATCTATTTTATCTAACTTTTGTAAATCTGCTGATATTAAACTATTTATTGTGTTTGAATTTTGAGTTATTAATACATCTTGTATATTATTATCCGATGTAATTGAAGCAAATGTATTACTGTAAGCAGTGTTAGTATTGAATAAATTAGTATCGTTTGTATATAATGTTGATACATCTGCTTAAATAGTTGTTTTTTCAGCTGTAGTCCAAGAAGCACCCGCTCCTGCTTGTAAATCTGCTATATCTGTAAGAATGGTTGTTATTGTGTTTCCGTGTCCTGTTATGTTATTAATGTTTGTGCCAATTAATGATATATGCGATGTTATTGTAGCATTTAAAATACTGATTAAATGTGTATTTGAACTAATGTTATTAAAATTAGAATCAAGTTTAATTGTATTTGCTGATATAGTCGGTAGTATTGAAGTTATGGTTAATCCGTGTGCTGTTATATTATTAAAGTTGCTTGTAATTGTTGCGTTTTGATTTACTTGTTCATTAAACATAGTTGTTGATGTTGCGTTTAATTCAGTAATATCTAAAATATTGGCATCTATCCTATTTTTCTGTGCTAAAATAAGAGCATCAACTTCTTCAATTGTATAACCTCCACCTAATGATCCTGCTGTGTCTGCTAATTCTTGTTTTGTAGCATAAACACTGCTTAATGTTGACGGTTCTGTTGAATTTATTAATACTAATTCACTTGCTGCAATTCTACTTGAGCCGTCCAGTGATAATGTTGAAAACATAATTTTTATATAGTAGGTTATATAATAATTATATTTTATCTTTTTTCCTCTTGAACCAAATATACCATTATTTAATGCATTATATTTTTCTTGCTTCTGTCTCAAATATTCATTTTGCAATAATTGGTAATGCTGTGCTATATTTTGTAGCGGGTTTGGAGGCGGTTGCGGTTGCGATCTTCTTGGGGGCGGTAATGATGCCGACGCATCACCAAGGCTTTGCCGTGTGTTCGCTATTATATTATTTTGTTGCGGTTGTGGTTGTTGATTTTCTTCGTTGCAAAATACTTCATGATCTATCCTTTGAGGTTTTGCTATTGGAACTGCTTTTGGTTTAGGTTTTATAGGCTTAGTTTCCAATGGTCCTTGGCAATTGCGTTCGTGACTGTATCTGTATGATTTTAGTGTTAAAGTTTTGGCACATTTTGGACATGTTATTTTCTTTTCATTGCGTGCTTGAGTTTTTGAGTTGTTTTAAGAGGTTCTACATGTTTTATTTCTTGTGTTGGTTCTATTGTTGGTTCTGCCTTTGGTGCTTCTTCTTCAATTGGTGGTATTTCATTTACTGGTGCGTCTGCTTCAATTGTATTAGTAATTTCAGGTTCGACTTCTGACATATATAATATATTATATATTTTGTCTAAAATTTGTCATTTTTTGTCTATATGGACAAATTAAGAAATATTAATATTAATAATTTGATATTTTTAATATTATTAATTTGATGTTTTTAATATTTTTAATATTAACATTTAGTGGTTTATTTAGTTATCTAATTCAAAGAGAATAGTAAAAGAAATTGGAACGCCGTGAAAATCAATTAATTCGTTTCTTGAAGTTGTTATTCTAAAGTGTAGTCTCTTAATATTTTTACCGCCTACATCAATAAAATCTGCATATATGGGCGCTGTAAAATCTGTTATAACTCCGCCAAGTTGTTGATTGATTTGAACTTTTTTAATTACTGAACTGCTGAAATTATTAGGCGCTGAATATTTATAATCGCTTAATTGAGGACAATTTATGTATATATTCTGAAAAGGAACTAAATTAAAGTATCCACTTAACCAAGATGACGCAGGATCATAGGCAATATAATTACTTAATAAATAATTAATAGACTTTGGTTTTAAGTTGTCATATTCAAACTGTCCTCTGTCCCATTTGTCATTTACATAAGTTTCTAATTCTTCATCTGTAGGTATTTTGATTTTGTAAGTTAGAGGGTCGTTGAGTTTCAACTCCATGCGTCTCTCGCTCTGTCCATATACTGTTAAGAATAAGTCAGGTACAATATCGTTGAACGCCGTGTTTAATTCCGGTTCTATTTTGTACGAGAATTGATTAGCATAATAAATTTCGCCGGATACATCAACGGCAGTGCTTCTCAATAATACATTGGAACTATGATACAACATAATATAGAAGCGTTCGTAAAACCCTTTCTCTGTCGTATAAAACGGAGTGCTGAAGGAACACTCCGTCACGAACATTTTTGTTCTTGGTGGAATTTCAAAGTTTTGGTCAAGTTCTATAATAAAGTCACTGGTAGAATTGCTTTCTTGCAATCTGTAGGCACTATCAACATAGATTTTTTATATGTTAATCTATCACTCATAAATATAATATACAATAGAAATTATAGTATAATTATTATTATATGATCGGACGACAATTATTATTAGGTGCTATTGAAGGCAGATTGCCTACGCAAATGATGGCAGGCGTAGCAAGTGATAAAGCATATACTGCAGGTAAGGATTTAATAGAAGATGTATTTTTTACCATAAAAAGAAATTGGATGAGAAAATAGGAGGTTTCAATAAACATTTTGATAAGCAAATAATGAAACATAAAACACGATATGCTGAAGAAATTAATGTTCAACATAAAAATAAAATTGATGATGTCAAGGGTTTAGACGCCGCGTATTCAAATGTGAATGGAATAACAAGAATAGGCAACACATTATATATTGGTGGCACTGGTGCTAAAACGGGACTAAATCACAAAGTCAATGATGTAATTGCAGATTTGTTTTTTATTCCTACTCATAATATTCAATTAAGCGAAAGATGTAAAGACGCAATGGAAGAATTAAGTAAAAACCCAGATGTCGATAGACTGGTCGGCCATTCCCTCGGCTCGTCCGTTGTTCAAGAAATTAACAATAGACACGGAAACAAATATGCTACTACTGTTTATTCATCACCTTTTGTATCAGGGATTAATCAACAGAAAAACCCGCGATACTTACGATTTAGAAATCGCGGAGATCCTATAGCAATGTTTGATGACGCGGCGATAACTGGAGAAATAGAAAGCAATAATTTATTAGATAAACACAGTTTCAATAATTGGACAGGGCAAGGTATGACTGAAATAAACCCTACTACAGACATTTCTAATGGGTTCAATCCTAATTCAACACCGGAACAATAAATAAATAAATATATATATAACTTATATATGAGTATTGATGCTGAGAAATGGGACAACGATATTGAATATGCGTATGAGAAAATGATAAAGCGAGAGAAAGAGAAAGAATACAACATATCAAATAGTAAATTTGAATGTAATTGTGGCAAGGAAGTGTGATTTGGATCATTTATACTACAGAAAAGACAAGTTAAAGGACTTATGATAGGTATGTATAGTGAAATTATTAATTATGAAAATGATTACTTAAAATTACATCCAGAAAATAACAAAATGCATTATACAGATCATAGTAGTCAATTATACCGACTTTTTAAAAGAACAAGAAGAAAAGACAATTCCATTAGATGAAGATGATTTAAGTTATTTGTATAAATATAGAGATGAGTTATACTATTGCGAACAGCGTATAAATGAACTAACAAAACCTAAATAATATTAATAATAATATGTATAGAAACAAAGACAAGCAAAACAAAATTCCACTAGAGAAGAAACTGACAAAAGAACCGTCAAAATACGATAAACAATATAAGAATTTAGATTATGATACTATAAAAGATATAGTTGATACAAAAAACAATTATTGAATAAATACTATAAAAAATACAAGTTCAAATAATTCTACTGCAATGCTTCCACATAAGAAAAATATATATAAAATCTAAGTGTATCATATATAAGTAATGGATAATATAATTGCAGAAAGTGAAACTACAATGATTAACTCAACTCGTTAAATTTTGGACTTCCAGAAACAGCACATTACATCACAGACAGAAGGCACGTTAATTATTTTCCATCGGGTAGTAATGTCTATAATCCAAATGCAGGAAACAAGAATATTAGATTTCATATATCAGGAGAAGACAACACATATATTGATTTATCTTCTATTCGTTTATTTGCAAATCTTCAAAACACTGACGGAACACGAAGTCATTTTTTACGACCGTTAGGTAATTTATCATCCTTCTTCAGTCGGTATAGATGCACAGTAGGCGGACAACAGGTTCAGGATATTATTGAATACAATAGGCACTGTGAATTGTATAATTCTTGTAAAAGTCAAGATGCCCGAGATATGGACGATTTAGAAAGTAGCGCTAATCCTCGTTGGGATGATGACTGGCGACATACATATGCTACTGGATTAGCAGAAATGTTAGATGTTAATAAACGAAGAAATCCCACTGCCGACCCCGAGGCAGTTACATTTCCAACTGCAAAGGACCATAACAATTGGGGAGATTTAACAGCACGATATACTCGCCATTCAGTTGCAGGAATTCCCGGTGCTAATGGTTATATGAGATTAGGACATAAACCAGTATGCGGATTGTTAGAAAGCAATTATTATTTACCTCTTCGTTATGCACCACTTGAACTGGAATTTACACTTGTATCAGATGAACATATACCAGTCATTACACCATTTGCTAAAACCGATGACAATGTTCATATTGATGCAAATGGTTATTATTTCACAACTGGAGACAACCTCGTTCGAATTGAATAACGTAATCATTCGTGCTGAGTGCATAAGCATCGACAATATGGTCAACAATAACATAGTTAAACATTTGTTAGAGGGTCAAAGTTTGAAATTAGTTTTTCCAATGTATCACACTATGACGCAATCATTCAACGCGGCAGGAACTGAAATTAATATGAATATTGTTAAATCCGCTTCTAAATTGAACGGTTGCTTCATTACACTATATCGCCCACCAAGAGCAGGTGTAGATGCTGATAATAATAATATTAATAATTACTACAGACACGATAATTATATTTATAAGAGATGGAACTATTTTTACAATCCTATGATTAACTCCCGTATCTTTGACGGTTTTAACCCAGATGGCGCTGGTCGTGAGCGTTTCCGCGGTAAAGGCTTTCAAAATCCTGAATTAGATTTGACTTGGCAATTACAAATTCATAATAAGAAATATCCAGAGTTTGAATGTCAATCAATGGCAGAAACCGCATATTATTTAAGACGAACATTACACTATTTGAACCCTGACCAAGATGCCTTTAGCATTTCCTACAAACGCTACAGAGAAGACAAGTTCGTTATTGGGATTTCATTTGAGAAAATGGCAGACACTAATTTTACTGGACAGAATACTAAAATGGGTGGTTTACTCGTTTTTAAATTGAAAGGAAGTAACAGAGCACTGACAACTGATGAAGATGTGCGAGAATTATTTGTGCATATGATTTCGGAGTCTGTTCTGGAATTACGCGAAAGTGGATCTGTGCTCTATGATTAAAATTAAAATCTATGATAAATATATAATGTATAAATTTCATAAACGAAATAATTCAAAAAATAAAGGTAAAGTATTTTTACAATCCTCACAGATTAAATATAGTCCATTTGATCTAAAAGATAATGAGTATCTAAAACACCTACACGAACAAATGAAATTGAGAAACTCACAAGAAGCATCGGTAGCATTTAGAAAACACATTCAAGAAGGACACGTCAGATCAAATTATCAAAATGAATTAGACAGATTAACAATGGAACTACACCGCCCAAATCTACCACATAGCACATTAGAGCACCTACAAAAAAGAATTGAAGAGTTGAAAAAATTAACATTTACTTAAAATATATTGATATAATAAGATTTTATACAATAAATTCTTATTATTAATAATATTTTCACAAAAATATTATTAACAATAGTTTCTAGTTAATATTATGTCAATATGGCAACTACAGCAAGTTTAGAATTAATAAACCCATACGCAAAATTTGGACTCAAGAGACGACCTACTTATGAAGAAATCGCTAATCTAATAGGCGAGAACGAACAATTAACAGGAAAACTACCTAACAGAGATGCTACATTTTTTAAATCAAGTCCCCAAGGTAGTTTTTTTGACGGGAGCGACCATTTAGAATTATTGAAAGACCAACAAATGAGAATATTAGACAGGCAAATGAGAGAGATAATGATGAGACAGGAAGCACACAGAAACGGACACACATATGCACTTCATAGAAGAAACACAGAACCGGCAACAACAACAGATGATATCCAACCGACACAAGCAGAAGAACCAACAATAGCACCTGTGCAAACAGAATTGCAACAACGAGCACAACAAGCAACACAAAGACAGCAAGAAACACAAGAACAACATAGAAACTTTATTGCACAAGGCGCATCGTCAATATTCAATCGCTTAATGTTAGGCAGGGCACCTTCAACATATACACCAGACAGCCCAGAATTAATACCAGATGAGGAAATGATGACAGCAAGAGAATCGCAATTAAGCGAAAAAGAAAATTTATTATATCAAGAATTGATGAACTACACCCAGACATTCAACCGGAGTTTAAACAACAAGCATTTGAAATATTGTATTCAGTAAGGGACAGACAACCACGATTTTTTGCCAATAATTTGGCTGAACTGAGCAAAGTCGTCAATGATTTGTGTATTATACAACTAATTAAGGCAACGGAGTTTGAATAATTTTCACATCTATTAAGACTTCATAAGAATGCAAAAGGCGATGTAAAGAAACCAATAACAGACCAAATCGCCCAAATGTATGGCGACTTAGTTTATTACAAATATATCGCCAAACCTCAACAAATAGTAGGAGCAACTACCAAAAAGAAGGCAAAACCTCCAAGTCAAGCGGCAGGAAGTGGTGAAAGTTAATAGTAATAATATAAGTATATTTAATGATAATATTAACTAAAAATATACTGAAAAGAAAGAAGCAGAAGTTCAATGATAAATATGATCACGACGACAGTTTTTCAATACATAACCTAACAAAACCAACAACAATACAACCACCGCAAATGATGAAAAAAGGCATACCGAGAGAATTTATTGACATTGCAACCAATACAGATACGATTGCTACGGAAACCAGGCAGACTGACGAAAAGTTATACAATGATGCAAATCAGCAATTAAATATGACATTTGAAGCGTTTAAGGTAAAGGAAAACCAAGACAATATGTTTAAAATAATGCTTAAAAACTTTTGGCACAACGCATACAAAAGACATGAACCAACAAGAACGCAAGCAACACAAACACTGAAAAACCAACGTGATGCAATGGTGTCAGCCTTTACTACAATGCTTGACAACAACAAACCACCAGAACCACCGCCAAAGAAACCACCAGACGAGGGGGACAGCGATGAAGAAGAAAAAAGATACAAACTGACAAAAATGATAGAAGTAATGCTACACAACGGCGCTACAGTAGCAGATATAATATTAAACTTATCACATAGCGCAATTGCAACAACAATAAATATTGCAGATTTAGTCAATCAGATAACGGCGGGACATGCACAAAGTAGCAGTAGTTCTTCTAATGAAATTATTAGTGTTCATAGTTCTTCACCTATTACTGTTCATAGTTCTTCATCTGAAAGTCCAACAGAAATACCAGCACCAACTGAAGACGAAGAAGAAGACGGAGAAGAAAAACACAAGTATAATTTTGAAAAATTAAAATCTAAATAATATTATATATAATGGGTGCTTTTCAAAGTAAAAATAATGAAAATAATAGTTTGGAAGACATTAAGGTTTTAAGTATAGATGAAAAAACACGAGCAGACACTTTAATTATTAAATCTCTTCAAAAATGTGTGGCACGAATTGAGAAATTGGAAAAAGAAAATCTGACAAATTAATATATAGATTACCTGTTCAATTATGTAATTATTCATTATTTCAAATTAAGAATAATATAACAAATTCATATTATTAATTGCTTACACAACTTCTTTCACTTTTTGGCGTTGATGTTGAAACAGTGCTATTTGTTTCATCTATTAAATCTTCTTCATCAACAAAATTATTTTGAAATCTTAATAATTCCTCGTCCGTTGCCCTCCTTTTCAATGCCTTATAAAGTTTATGTATCCAAGAATTATTATGAAAATTATAATTACCCTTGCGGTAAGATCCACCGCATATACATTGTTTTATAACCATATTAATATATTGTACTAAATTAGAATATCTTTATTCATCATTTGTAATTTGAAATGCCTGTTCAATATTGATATGAAACATTTTGTTAATGTCTTTTGAATTCATATTCACGTAGAAAACAGAATATGGAGCAAAATTAACGGCTTGATGATACATATCTAATAATTGCTGTTTGTCAACAATGGCACTATTTTCTTCAATAAAACTCATTAATTCACTGGCATTTTTCAACCTAAAAATATATAATGAACTGGCATTTAAACGAATGATAGGCGCCAAAACATTGTATTTTTGTGTTGAACAAATTACGCTTACTGCATCGTGCCTACCTCTTGTAAATAATCCATGTAATAATTTACTATATCTAACAAATTTAGGATCGTCGGCATGATCGTCTATAACGATTAATATTGAATGTAGTTTCTTTATCTTTTTAGATTTCATATAATTAATTGTTTTCTTCTGTCTTTCAATTACATTTTCTAAATCACTTGGATTATAATTATCAAAATAAATTTGTTCTTTTTCATCATCCACGTGCAATTCATCCCTGATATATTTTTTTAACTTCTGTAAAGGTTGGGTCATTATGAACGCTGGGGGACAATATAAATATTCTTGCAAATGAATTTCTATAAACATTTAAGATAAGGTTCTGAACCAAGACTGTTTTGCCACCTGTCGAACTCGCAACTATAATACTTCTAAATGGTAATTTTGGCACGTGCTCATATTTAGATTAATTGAATTCATATTCAGTTATGTTTATTGGTTTTATTATTGGAACATTTGACATAATAAAATAATATTAAAGATATTTAGAAAATATTTTATATTTATTATTTTATATGAATAGAAGCTATTCAGATTATATTGATATAATAGATGAAGTAGAGAATATAGAACAAGTTGTTATACCTGATAATAGATGCAAGAAGGCATGCTATTTTGTTTTAGACATAATTAAGTTTGTGATACAATATATCAAAAATAAAAATGTAAATATTAATACAAATGGGAAGAAAGAAAAAGAATAAGACTGAACCAGTTGTTTCTTCAACTGATGAAGAAAAAGAAGAAATTGTTAAAGAAACATCAGTCATTGAGTTTGCTTGTCCAATGTGTAAAAAGATCTTAGAAATGAAGAATGAACTAGAAATACAAAAGCAAGGAAATTGTAAATGTTCGTGTATTCCAACAAGTTTCAAAATTAGTAAAAATGATAAGAAAATGAATATTGATAAAACTAAAGACAGTATCAACTTAGAAACAGATGTTCATAATATTGCTGTACGCTTTGGGAGGGGAGTTACTCCATCCAATAATGGTGATAAGGAAACTCAGGAAACTGTTAAACAAATGATGAAAAATTAGTATTTAAAGAGTAGATTTAACATAATTTAAACATTTAGTTTTAAAAGTTTTATTTTATAATATAGTATATATATATGGACGAAGGATTAGATAAGATTGTTAAACAACTAAAGGGTTTTAGAACAGAATAAGAATATTTTAGAAATATTGCAAGAAATGGAAAAGAAGAAACCATTAACAAACAATTATCAAAGTAAAGAAGTAGATAGAACCAATGGTGAATATAAAAATACAGAAATATGTATTTAAACAAACTTAATAACAAAGAAATTAAAGAACCGAAGGCTTCAACTATGACATTTTATCAAATTGACTATGATGAAGATACAGGGATTTATTCTTGATTGAAAACATTTTTCTCTGAAAACCCGTTTAAAGATATATTGGCATAACTAATATTATGAGTTCTACAGATGACGAAGAAGAAACAGGATGCACAATGGTTTATCATTGCAGTAAATGCGACGAAGCAAAGCCAAGAAAGGATTTGCACAAAATGTATGATAGAATTAAAATGGAAGAGATATTTTACAAAACATGTAAGGAATGCAGAGACAAAGTAAAAGCAACAAAAGAGTTAAGGAAGGAACAGAAGAAACGAATACAACCCATGGAAATACATAGATGAAAGCCTTTGATACCATAGTTTTGCTATACTTACAACATGTAAGATCTTATATGCTGTAATTATAGTGGTAAAAATATTTCTATAAATTATTATTTCTCTGAAAATGTATTTAAAGAAATATTACCTATATATGTATGTTAGGACAATGAGCGATACAGAAAGTGAAAATAGTCAATATAGTGATACAGAAAGTGTGTATAGTGAATATAGTGATACAGATAGCGAATATAGCAAATATAGTGATACAGTCCGTGAAGATATTGATGCTAAAAATATATTCAGAGAAAAGTTTATGAGTTATAAATGTAGAGACTGTGAGATGCTAAAATTACCAATTAAACAAGGTTTTTTAAATGGTGTTTGTGATAATATTTGTCAATATATGATCTATGATAATTGCAATAAAATTATAAACAAAATTGATGGTATGAATAGCAAATATATTAATACTAGAAATGTTCAACATATTGATGAAGATTTAGAAATATTTGTGTTTATTGAAATGAATAAGTTCTTGACCGAAGAAGAGTTTGGAAATTTATTATATAAGGGCGATGAGGAAGGAAATGATAATGATTTTATTTTTAAGTATTATAATCTGGTAAAAAGATTATATGGTATGTCTTTTAATATTAGGCGTTTAATGAAAGAAGCATTGAATGATAATGACTTTGATTTTGTAAGTTGTGAGTATAAAGCTCACGAACTTGGATATACGGTAATAAGTGCAATTAGAACAATGGACTTGTTTAAAAAGGAAATAGGAAATAATATATATAATGAAAAAACAGCTGATAAAATAATGAAACGAATTGAAGAAGAATTTTATAATGAATTAGAATAAAGTTGAGCTCATAATTTAATTATAAATTATAACATGTAAACATTTATATGTTATAATTATACTGTAATTTTCCCGTATAAGCCGTGGGGGTTCTTTCCTACATAGGCCTTTCCCATCCGCATATTGCCATCCAATGTCACACAGATTATTTTCAAGATTTGGGTTAACGGTTTTAATTCTCCCTTTTCCATTGGTTAACCATTTTTCGGGGAGTGATAATTGACAATGTGTTATTTGGATGAACAAGGTTGGGTTTATTCATTTTCTAGGTATGTAATCTTGAAAGATCATTTAAGGAAATGTATTCATAACATAGTATGGAGAATTCAGAGTGTAGCAGTTGTAGAGTCAATAAACCAATTACTGAATTTAACGGGTTCAAAACATGTAACAAATGTAGAGCGAAGAAGCGAGAGAGGACAGCGAATAATTGATATTTGTATTGTCATGTTTGTGAAAGAAGAGTGAACCCAGAGATTTGGGATTTCCATTTGGTTGGAGGTTGTCACCAAGATAATATGCTCAAACATCTCAAGGCAGATTATTAGAGATTAGTTGAAGAAGCACCTACACAAGAATTCAAGGACAAATATTTTCAAGAAGGTCAAGAGAGGATACAAGAACTCAAAATGACAATGCCTTTGTATAATCCAGCTTTGAGAAGAAAGAAAGTTGATCAGGTTGATGGTGGTGAATTGGACTAAAACATGAAGTTGATCATTAGAATGTTATTTTTCTAATGATTAACTTAGAGGGTTGTTCAATTTGGTGGTTTTGAATGGTGTAATTTGATAGGTGTGTTTAAAAAGTGCTTGAAAGTGTGGGGGGGACCCTAGGGCAATGCGGACGGGAGAGGCTATCTCTAACTCCCGCGCCCCCGGGCCCCCGCGCCCCCGCGCCCCCGCGCACCCGCGCCCCCGCGCACCCGCGCACCCGCGCACCCGCGCACCCGCGCACGCGTGCACGCACGCGCGCACGCACACGCACACGTACACGCACGCGCCACACCCACACCCACACCCACACCCCACACACACCCACACCCCCACACCCCCACACCCCACACCCCCACACCCCACCCCACACCCCCAACCCCCACCCCCACCCCCCCACACCCACCCCACCCCCACGCGCACGGGCACGCGCACACACACACGCACATTCACACGCACACCCACACACACACACACCCACCCACCCACCCACCCACGCGCGCGCGCACGCACGCACGCACGCACGCCCGCCGCGCGCACGCGCGCACGCGCGCACGCGCGCATGCGCGCACGCGCACGCGCAGGCGCATGCGCACGCGCACGCACGCGCACACGCACACGCACACGCACACACCCATACAGGCACACAAGCACACATGCACACAGGCACGCAGGCACCTAGGCACGCAGGCACGGCACGCAGGCACGCAGGCACACACACACACTCACACACCGGTGTGTGCAAAAAAGAGGACGCCGGAGGGCCGGAGATGTCAAGTCTTGGACATCCAGTTGCAAGCTTGACAGGTGTGCAAAAACAGGTATTGCCTTTGTTTTGGCGTGCTGCTGCCAGACGTAGTTGTTTGCCAAGGCGTCAGTTTACATAGGGGACGCCGCCGCAAGCTTGTTCTTTGCGATTTTGCGTCTCGTCTCGTATTTATATTGGCATGGCTGTTGCCCTCAGGAAGAACGTGTGGGGACAACTTTGGTATTTGCTGTGCTAAGGCGCTTCTTGCAGAATACGAGGTTCGTTTGAAGGCCATCTACCAGAAGCACAACCCTGACGCGCTGTCAGATGCTTGGCAGGGTAGCTGTGTGTGCGCGGGACTCGTCGAAAATCATGCAGATGCAGCGTTGTGCCTCACAAGCTGCTGAATTCCCCCCCCCCCCACCCCGCAAGCAAATGTAGAATGAGGGCAGGCGGGGGCGGCTTTACATGGTTGGAACACATGTTCTACCTACGTGCTGCAAACATGTTTGGAGTTCTCCCGGCCCATCGAACCGAGCAACTGATCCGAGCCATGTCTAGCCTGCCGCTTGCAAAGTTGATGATTGAGACGCGGGGGGCTCCGCAGCCACGCGGATCACTGTTTTTTTTTTGCGCTTGGTGGGTGCCTTGTTCCCGGATGACAGATGGACAGATGAATGGCGAGATAAACAAGGCAGCAGTATAATTGTTTGAATTGATTGTCGGTGTTTGTCAAACGGGCTAGCCTTGGACCCAGAAAGTCGGACCCAGCTGATATGGACCTAATATTTGCTGACAAAAGGTCTTCCCAAGTCATCCACCCCAAAAACTGGGGATAATATCAGTTGCTTTGAGGAGGCTCTTTGAAAGGCCATGCCAGCCTACTGTATCTGCTGGAACCGGTTGCGTTCTTGGCAACGGGTAGGTCGTTGCAACTAGATACTTTTTTCGGGGAGAGGGGGTGAACAACAGCTGGCTTTTCCATTAGTTTCTGTTTCAACAGGTAGCCCGCAGGACATGCTCCCATTTGCTTACAGTAATCCTGTCCCTTGTGTAGGTTCCAACTGAAGCAAAAGCAACACCAACCCCTAAACGGCCCCCCCAGGATCCCCACCTGGACCAGATCCTGGGCCACCCGGAAGCACAGAAAGCGCTTGTTGCAAGCAGGCGGCCCGTTTGCTGTGCTTCCCCAGCCAACACAAGGCCGGAAATGAGGACCAAGCTTGAAAGACCTGCCAAGTCTTGAAGAACCCCCAAGTTCTTCCTTCAATTTGGCCCCAACTTCCAATCAAAGCTCGCAGGAAGCAAGCAAGACCATTGGCATCCTCATTTTGCGCGCATGCAATCAGAAAGCAAGGATGTGCCTCTGTGTCTCTTACCGAGGTCTGTCGTGCGTTTGGGGGGGCAGGGAATTTACAGCAATGGGAAACACAAAGTAAGGCCTGCAGAGAAGGAAGCTTCAGGCGATTGTTTTTTGGGCTTGCGTGGCGAGAAAATGACGGTGATCGGCGGTCCCTTTTGATGGTGAAGTAACCTTCATGGCCAAAGCGATTTGCCGGGCTCAAGGAATCAATCAAGCAGCCTTCCCTGTCAGTATTCATCAAAACTCCTGAGTGTACGGGCTTGGGTGCCTCACATGGGAGTAGTCTTGACGCCATGCACTTGGATTGAGACACGTTTCCAAGTGTCGCAAGACATGCGTCGAGTGGTGCCATCGATGCCCAGCCTTTGCCCAACATGTTGTATGGCAGCCCGTGCTGTGCGACTGAACGTGGACAGGGCCCCCAATTAGGTTGCGTCACTCAAATGCGACTACTTGGAATGATGCTGCGGCCTTGGACAGGCTCAGAAGTTCCTACCTGAACAAAACCTTCACAGCTCAAACAAGACTGTGGATCGCAAACGTGGGTGCCCCATGCAAAACCAGAAGCACGCGGCGGACACCGCCGGGTGCACGGGGGGCTAGGGCTATGCTTTTGCACCCACTGCCCAAAACCACACCTCGGGCTTCAAACGTATCCAACCCGCAGGGGTGCACTTCAGACTTCAGTCCACATGTTCTGCGTCATTTGCTTCAGGCTTATGGGCAATGCTACGTGTAGATGTGCAAATTTGGGCCACTTTCCTATGGTTCCGCAGCTGGCCTCGCATACTTCCCATGCAGCTTTGGCTTCGGAAAAGCCTCGCAGGAAAGTGTTTCCAAGCAGCAATGCTGACTCTAAGGTCCTAATTAATTGTTTGTCCCGTGGGTTTCTTGCAGGGCTGGGCAATCTCATTTGAACAGCCAGTCTATTCCCCCTTACTATCCTTTGAAGGCAAGCTCAAACGGGGATCTGAAAATAGCGGTCTAAGCATCTAAGCAAGTTGAACCTACCAAAGGGGAAACCTACATCGGCGCCTCAAACAGATTGGCCCCACCGGTTTCTCGAAGCCTTTTTTTTCCACCCCGAGGCAAGTACCGGGAGCAGATGATCAGCAGACCTGCGGAGGCGAACCAGCCACAGGTCCTGCAACGGTACCGGGAGCGAGCCTTGGCAGAGAGGGTCTCCCGGCTCGGCCCATTTCTTTTAAGGACGGGCATCGACGATTTGGAGAGATAACTTTCCATCCCCCTTGTTTAACATGTTTGTTGGGGAGGGGCTCGACCCAAACCGTACTATTGTGGCGGCCGGCCGACCATCCTTTGTGTGCTTGCGCATTTGGCCGTCCGGAACTGAAACTTTCCGTGTTTCAAGAAAATATGTGTGCTCTCAAAATCAGATGCAAGTGCCACATGCTGCCATCTACACGCTCAACTTGCCAGATCCTGGTTTTGGGGTCTCGGGCAGGCCAAGGCCTAAACCTGGAAAAAGCAGGCCTGCCTTTTGGTCGGCCTAAGGGAAATCCACGGGAAGCCCGTATTTCACAAAACCCGCATTTGTTGTTGTGCCGTTGGTTCTTGTAGGGCTGGTATCGGCGAGGATTTTGCTGGTAGTCTAGTGGTGTTGGTGCCGGTGTTGGTCGGAGCAAAGTCAAACCGGGCACTTCACGTTATTCATCATGTGTACTTGTGTTGGTGGTGGCTTTTCGCATGGAGCATGAGAGCCTTCTGAGCAAATCAAAAACTCGTTGCTGGGAAGTTTTTTTCGCCATTCGAGCCCGGCGGGCCTCCAGGCCGTTGCCTAAAAGTGTGAATCAGTTTTAACCCGGCTGGGCTATCGGGACCGGGTGCAGCTGGCACTGAGGGGGCTGATTAAAGGAGGCTTAAAGCACGTGCGTCAACTTCTCGTGCAGGTTGTGCCCTTTGGCCACTGAATTGTTCGAATCTGTAGAGGAGTGACTGGAAGCATGTGGCCTAAAGAGCGGAAGCCCTCCGTTACTTTGTCTTCATGGACTACGCTTGATTCTACACATGTTGAGGTGCCAGGCTTGGGGCCCTCAGCCATGCATGTCCCTCAGGTAGTTTGTGTTTCTGCAGCAAGGTATTTTTTCCGACCTTCAAGTTGACGCACGGGGGTTTTGTTGCAACTTGAGCTTTGGGGCTGACCTCTTTGGTCAGTGGCTGGGGATCCTTGCTGTGAGGGCTGGAGAGCCTCTACCAAGCCATCTCTGCCCGCTATGCAGAAGAAAAGGAGGCCAACCGGAGTGGTGGGGGGGAACGGTTGCCAAAAAATGGGCACCTCAAATCAGTGGAATTTGCCTGACCATTGTCAGGGAGTTTGAGATGGGTTGAAACTGTGAGGCGAACGGATTTTGTGATACACATTCCTAGAGGCCAACCGGAGGCATGCCTAGAGGAAACGATGGCACAGCCCTTCCACTCGGGCTTCATGAAATTGTCATGCAGGTGTAGAGGCCATCCACACGGATCGGTGTCCATGGGCCGAATAGCCAGATGATGCATGGCTCAATTGCTCAGCTTGTTGGGCATTGCCACCAGCTCCAACCGTCGAAGGGCAGTGTCTATTCAACGTAGCTCAGCTGGCTTGGTTTCTAAGGCATCCTCAATGCCAACTGACATGATGGCTGCACTATGTGCCCACTTCAACTGACGCTGAAGTAGCCAATCCGCACTTCCAGTGCAACTTGCCAGGATCTCAAGACGCTGTACACGCGGCATATCACGGCCCCTTCGTCGCAAAGCGCCCGCCACTGCCATTGTTTTGGGAGAAATCACCACGGGCGAGTCTGTGAGGCCGCTACCCCGCAATTGTGGCAACGTGCGGCTTGCAGCTGCCACGTTTTGGGAATGGTCTACTAGCTTTCCTCAAGAGTTCTCACCTTTCAGTCTGCTGGTCACATCCTTTGTTTTTTCCCACGCAGACCGAAGCAAGGGTCCTCTAACTAGCTTTGTCCTCATTTAGGCGACGGCGATTCTTCTTGCGCCTGGCAGTTCGGTAAGGCGGCCCTAAAATGACCGGTGGTTGACCGTCACTGCAAGTCTCAGGTCTCACGAGCTTCCTGTCATGGTGCAACAAAATTCGGCAAACCAGGCAGAAGACAAGGGAATCTGCGCTTGCAGTCTACGGCCGCACTTATGGTTAACATTTCCTTTACTCGTTTTGCCCGTTGGCTAGAAACAAGTTTGAAGCAGGGGCCAAGTCTGGTCCGGTGGGGATGGTGGGATCAATTGTCCCGACTGAGGCCATCTACCGGCAGCACAACCCCACCAAGCTGGCAGAAGTTGTGGCCTGTTCTCTATTAGCACGTGCCAGTTGTGAAAGTGGCATTCGTTTGCATGTGCGATTGCCGCACGGATCGTAGCCGGCTGAGCCTCGAGTTTTCATTAGCAAAAAGGAGCCCGCGCCGCAGCAAGCGGGATTTGCCAAGTTGGCAGCGGAGCCTTGAGCTCTCGTTTCCCAGGGCACGCCATGCCGGCCATTCCGCGCCTCTTCATGGAGCGGAAAGCCGATGATGGCACCAGCGACGGCACCGAGTACGACTTCGATGAGCCGGTCGCTGATGGGCCCTTCGGGCCGGATGCCACGGTTGAGGAGCCTGTGCAGCCTGCGCGCACTGGCGGCTCGCCGACCCGGCCTGCTCCACCGAGCTCGCGCCATCGGAACTATGCCATGGACAAGGACGATCGCTGGCGATGCATGGCTTGCCACTCGTCCTACTTCGGGCGCGCTGAGCACGGTTGGATATGCAGCTCATGTGGTGATGCCAGCTTCTACATCGCCACGGAGCCCACCAGGAGAGAGACCGATGATGGCGTGTGGATCTATGTTCCTGCAGGAGGCGACGATCAGGGACAACCTCATGATGAGCGCCCACGAGGCAGCGACCAACGTGGACATCATGATGTTCCCTGGCATCCTGGAGGCGGACATGGAGACCCGGCCTCTCGGCCATGGCAAGCTGGAGGCGGACCACCCGGACCTCCCGGTTTGACCAGGAGCGCGGCGAGAGCCAGACGCCCACCGATGACCCGGTTGTGGATCCTGCTGACCTGCAGCCAGCGCGCAGACGCCGGAAGAAGAACAAGATACAGCCGCAAGGCACACCCCACACGCCTGCACTACGAGCCCAATCACTGCGCGACACCGCCAAGCAGACCGGCGGCCTTCCAGACGGCCTCACCAAGCGCAAGGTGTCAGACTCCGACTGGAACTCAGCTAAGGGGCCGACACCCGGCGTGAAGTACCGAGGAGGCGCCCCACCGCAAGCTCCATCCTGGCACCATGACCGCGCCGACCTTCGAGCTTTCGGCAAGTGGAAGAAGAAGGTCGAGATCTGGATGCTCCAGATCACCAACTACGTGCCCAGGAAGGAGGCTGGCTTGCTCTTGTACAACTCCTTGAAGGGCGAGCTGGAGGAAGAGCTGGAAGACGCCGACGTCAACCGCATCTACCGCCCCAATGGCGTGGAGTTCATCCTGCAGACAGTGCAGCAGGCGGTTGAGGCCAGATCTGTTCACCTCAAGCGCAAAGGCTTCGCTTGCATGCCGCTGGCCCTAGGAATGCGGCGCGTGTCATCACCACTTCGCACGCGCGGTTTGCGCGACTCTGGTCGAACAGCCCGGAGGGGTGTGCGGAAGCCTTGGCAGTCGGAGAGCTCAGACGAGCTGTCCCATGGTCCCTTGAATGTTCCGCATTGGAAACATTGTTTTTGAGACAATTAGCTGGGGCACACTCAAGGTTTAACGCGCGATTGCGTGAGGGGAGAGGATTCAGGACATCAGCACCCAGCGCCAAAGCCTGGGATGAAATATCAGTTGGCTCCTTTGGCGAACCGCCAAAGCTGCACAGAGTTTTTCCCCGCCTTTGGCAGGCCCCGCCCGTTTATCAAACCAGTTGATTTCTCCCCTGCTCGACATGGAGCACCAAAAGTGCTAACCTCCAATTCTTTGACAGCCATGGCGCCTGCCAGGGCACTTTGGAAAATGTTTGGGCGTATGACGCTAAACTTTCTGGGTAAACCCTTTCTGGGGGTGCGGAAGACCCCAACGACAAGTCCGATTACCCGGACGAGCCAGCCGAGAATGATGAAGAAGCCGATGCCGGCGACTTCGACGATTTTGATCCTCAGCAGATGGCCGAGGTTCTCACTGTCACCGCCCGCAAGCTCAGCGCAATGGTGCAGGGCCGGAAGTTCACGGGCCATCCGCGTCGGTCCATAGAGGACCGGAAGAAGGCTTCCCCACTGCGCAGCATGCGGCCAACAAGGCCACTGGAAAGGGGACGACATTTGTCCTGCCTCTTCGCGGAAAACATCGTCCGGCGGCAAGGGCAAAGGCAAGTACCCCAAGGGAGATAAGCCTAAGGGGGACCACGACAAGGGCAACGACTCCGACAGACCCCCTCGAGCAGTTCATTTCATAGACCATCACTTTGGTTACCAAGCGGAGGAGGACCCTGAGCACCCCTACAACTACTCCCAGATGTCCCACCAGACCTACGTGACCCATCACCTCAAGAACTTCCACCCCGAAGTCTTGCAGACTCCTCAAAGTTAGCGGGTTACATGGTCCTGGACACTGCCTGCCAATGCACATGTGTGGGCGACCTTTGGCTGCAGGCCCAGACCACCAAGCTCAAGTCCTATGGCATCGACACTCTTCAGGTGCCTGGGCGGGAAACGTTTGAGTTCGGCAACGGTGACCCCATCATCTTGGACACCAAGCACTACATTCCGGCCACTTTGGGAGGTACCCTTTGCATGATCGGGGCCAACTCACTGCCCACCAAGATTCCCTTGCTTGCAAGCCGACCCCTCATGACCACCTTGGGCACCACCATCGATTTGGCCAACATGACCGTCAGGTTTGAAACCATTTGCACAACGACCACGTTGCACATGGTCAATGGTCACATTGCTGTTTCCATTGCAGAGTTCAACAAGCACCCCAAGTTGGTTTCCGCATGGAAAGACAGTTGTGACCGCCTTGCAAGTGATGCACGTGCCGGATTGATCGCGGATGAGGTGCATGTCGTTGAACGCCAGGCTTCAAGCCAAGCACTAGGCCGTAACCCTCCATCCGAGCATGCATCGCCGGTCGCCGCCCTCATGGCTGCGACGATGGAGGCACATGGTCTTACGGACCCTCACGTGGGCACGTCAAGCCCAACGCTTCCTTCGAGGAGTCAGCCTGGCCCAGATCGAGAAGGTCACCACTACGGCGACATCAAGCACTTCGGTGGCCACGGGACAACCTACAACGACGCAGATCACATCGGTGGCCACACCTACGAGCTCGACATGCCCCCATCAGTACATGGTCAGGCACGGCAACCGACACGGTCGCTTCGCGAAGTGCCAGCAGTGCGGCATCAAATGGAGGTGGAACGACCAGCAGAACGGGTGGGAACTCTTCGTCGAACGATCGCGTTCCTCACGGCTGCCACTGCCTTCGTCAGCCAATGTCTTGGACAGCTCGTGGCAGAACCCCAAAGCACCACCAGCCCGACCAATCATGGACAGACAGCCAGCCCGTGGTTCAACCTCCAAGACCAAGGCCAAGGCGAAACCTACGAGCCGCCCGACTGGCTACAACGACCACCTGGACGCCTTCAGACTTCTGGAACCAGCAGCACCCAGCGAGATGTCATGGACCCACGACGACCAGCCCCAGACGGAGGAGACGTCGGACAGCGACTACGATTGGGAAAGCGTCGGGCCATGACCGGCAACATGAACCGCCAAGCACAGGTGCTCGCGGTCGAGAGGAAGATCTACGATGGCATCAAGCCCCAGTTCACCAACGGCAACTTGGTGGACGTCATGGAGGCCTTCGCAGGAAGCGCCGAAGTTTCTTACTTGGCGCCCCCGTACAACCTCAGAGCATCACAACCGTTTGGGCAGAACCTACTTGAACCTCAAGAACAACGAGCTCTTCGCAAGGCACAGCAGCTTCTTCGCCCGTTGGTGTTTCTCGCCGGAGTGAAATGCACCTCATGGAGCATCTTCAACGAGAACCTCAACTACGTCGGGAAGAACCGCATGCCCGAACTCGAAGAGCTTCGACAAAAGGACATGCGCCTGGTGGACCTCACCATCGACTGCATCGAGGATCAGATCGCCATGGGCAACTACTTCCTCATGGAGAACCCTGGTGGCTCAAGACTTTGGGAACTTCCACGGGTTCAGCAGCTAGCCATCCGCGACGACGTCTACATCGTCACCGGGCACTCGGCACTCTGGAGCTTACGGAGCTCAGGATCGCCACGGCAACCGCATCAAGAAGACCTTCAAATGGATGACCAACAGCAGCGCCCTGGCCGAGGCAGTCTCCAAGAAGCTCGACCAGACCCAGCTGCAATACTGTGTGCCTCTTCAAGGAATCAGAGTCACGGAATCGGAGGAGTACACTCGTCCGCGCCATCCTCAAGGCCATCCACAAGGAAGCGAATACGAGGTTCCTCATCGCCAAGGAGGTGTTCGTCCAAGAGCCCAATCGAGATCCAGCCGCATGGCAGGACGTCATGGATAAGCTGGAGAGGCTGTTCAAAGCCACGCCTATGAGATCCGTCATTTTGCCGGACGACAACCCCCTCTACGAGGCGATCACCAAGCTGGTACCCTGGCGCATGGTCCGCGCGCAGGTGACTCCTTCAGATCGGAGAGATGCAGGTCGAGACTGAGACCCTCGACGGCCTTCACTTTCCCAAGCAGAGGTTCGCCAACCCGGTCAACTACGGCATCTTCTGGTTTGGATTTGCCGATGATCAGGTCCCTCAAGAACAACCACCACAGGCCGATCCGATGCATCGTCCCCCAGAAGATCTACCAGCACAACCCGTCCACGAGGTCAGCTTCCCGAACTGCCCTGCCAACGTGACCAGAGAAACCAGGTCAGCGGTGGCAAGACTACATTTGAACTTGGGGCACCCCACGGAGAAGGAGCTCATCAGACTCCTTGCATGGCAAGGCGCCGCATCTGAACTCATGATCACTGCGGTCAAGCACATACACTGCGGCAGTTGCCATCGCCTCAAGAGAATCCCACGACCACGACCGACGACTATGCCCAACAACGTCGGCCAGTTCAACGATTTCCTCCAAGCAGATGTTTTCTGGTGCCGAGACCTGACCGGCACCAACTTTCCCATCCTCGGGATCATCGACCAGTCCACCTTGCTACATCAAGCGCAACGGCTGCCTGACTTCTACCCGGAGACCACCAGCGAGGCCTTCCGGTGGCTGTGGTGTAAGCCTTACGGCTACCCGTATAACCTGCGCATTGATCAGGGTGGCAATTTTGGAGGTCACTTTCGCGACTACATGCAGGCCAACGGCGTCTACATCCAGGTCATCCCGGCTGAGGCTCACTGGAGGCTTGGTTTGATCGAGCGCCGGAACAGCATCCTGCAGGACACCTTGGAGCGGATCATCGACTCCCAGGCCATCACCGATGCCGCAGGGCTCGACCTTGCCGTGGACGCGGCGGTCCACGCCATCAACAGCTTCACCTACAGCCACGGCAGGCCTGCGTACATGGCCGTCTTCGGCCAGATTCCTCGCGTTCCTGGAGGTTTGCTTCAAGATGACAGAAGCATTTGCTACCAGCCGGAGAAGACCGACAACTTCACCCGGCCGGAGATCCTGAGGGCGGAAGCAGTCAAGGCACTGGCAGAGATCAAGACATCCAGTGCTTTGCGACGGGCTTTGCTCAGGAAGACGGCCACTACGGTCCCTCGCGACCTCGAGCCCGGCCAGACCTGCGCCTACTGGAGGTGGCAAAACCCCCGCGGGCGAACCGCTAGAAAAAGAGGAGGATGGGTCATGGCACGCTTCCTCTCCTACGACCCGGACAACAAATCCGCATGGGTCCACGTCGGCAGCACCACGACCCAGGTGAGCATAGAGCAAATTCGCTCCACCAGCGGCTTCGAGTCATGGACACCCAGCCAGGAGGACGTCAAGATCCTCCACGACGCCGCGAAGAACATTCGCCAAGACATGTGGGAGGACCACAGATCTGGTGCACCACCGCCAGACGAGGACAGCTACGACTACCAGTTCGAGCCCACTGAAGTCCTACCACTTGCACCACCACCACAACCGGCACCTTCACAACCCTCTCAACCTCACGACCCACCAACACTACCACCGACCGTACAACAGCACCACCACCAGGAGGAGCATCGACAAGAAGGCGTGATCCTCAACTCACCAACCTTCACTGAGCACCACTACCATGGCCAGAGGTTCGGCATACCTCGTGGCACAAAGCAACAGGCAGCACCAACACTGCGCCTACCGCGCGGACGCTCACGCACACCGAGCCGAGCACTACAACAAGCAAACCAGGAACAACCGCCGGCATCTGCCCTGCCAACGGCAGACCCCGGAGCTACTGTTACGGCTAGCAACACAGCCACTGCATTGGCCTCACCAAGAGGCCCACCTGTGCAACTACACCCCGCACTACCGCCAACAGCAGCACCAGCGACCACACCACGAAGCAACGCTAGCACAGCACGAGCATCACACGACATACCACGACTCAGGCAACCCAACGCACAGCCTGAAGGTGAGGTCTGGGGCCTCATTGGAGCACAAGCACCAACGACACCACCTGGACTGGCAGACACACCAGACCAACTGATCGACCTCACCGGCGATCACGACCCAACCTCAAGCACGTCCCATCACACGGCCGCGATGGAACACACCGACTCACTGCCCGCGCTGCCCTTCAAGCGCACGCACGAGGCTATGCTGCATGAGATTCACGGCAGCATTGAACCACCACCTGCCTCGTGGGACGGCAGTGAAGATCTGGCACGGCGCACGCCATGGCACTGCACCCTTCACGCCAAGTACGCTGCGGAGATCCTCAACCAAGAGGAGTACGACGTCCTCAAGGCAGACCTCATGGGTGGCCAGGACACCGACAACGACGACTCTTCGGGAGATGAGGCCAAAGAACCAACCAAGCGCTTCATGACCCGCAAGGAGTCCAAAGCCCTGGAGCGGGAGATCCCCTGGAGAAAAGTCATGCAGCTCCCCGCCGACCAGCTGCAGCAGTACGTGGAGGCGGCACGCAAGGAAGAGCGCGCCTGGCAGACATGGGGTTCAGTCGAGCCCGTCGGACACGCGGAGGCCAAGAAGATCATGGCCGACCCCGGGATGAGGACGAGAATCCTCAGGAGCCGAGCTTGCTTCCGCAACAAGAGCAAGCTACCCGACAAGCTGGTTGCCAAAGCCAGAGTGGTGGCCCTTGGACACCTCGACCCCGACCTTCACCGGATATCGAGAGACAGCCCGACGCCAAGCAGGACATCGGAGTACGTCCTCCTCGCGGTGTACGCCGCCGGCGTCAACGGCCAGTTGCAGAACTCGCCCACCAAGTGGCTCTTGTGGAGCGGTGACGCCAGCACGGCGTTCTTGCAGGGAGAACCAGAGCCTGGTGAACGCCCGGCCGATCTGTTTCTGCGACCGCCTCAGGATGAGGTGTGCCGCCTGGCAGGGATCTTTCAATGCCCCCTCTATCGTGTGAAGGGGAACATCTATGGGCTGGCTTCGGCTCCTCGCACATGGACCCGCGAAGTGACACGGCGACTCTTGTCCGCCGGGTACCGACAACATGCGCTCGACCGGATGATGTTCTACAAGCACCGGCAGCGCAACGGTCGCTCGGAACTTTGCTGCATGATGATAGTGTACGTGGACGACTTCCTTGTCACTTGCGCCCAGGACTACGACAAGACGGAGCTCACCGACCTCTTTGAGTGGGGCAGCCAGAAAGAGCTTCTGCTTTCCGAACCGCTGGACTTCAAAGGCAAGGAGTTCACGCTGCAGAAGAAGGGCAAGGACTTTGTCTTGAAAGTCACCCAGAGCAAGTTCCTCAAGAGCACGCCCTCGCCCGACACCAAGATCCTTCGTCATGAAGAACCACTGACCGCCCAGGACAGGTCAGAGTTCAAGAGCGTCACTGGATCTCTTCAGTGGCTGGCATCGCAGAGCCGCCCCGAGCTGGCCGCATGGGTCAGCCTCGCCAATCGTGGCAGCGAGAACACCACCAAGGAGCTGTCCCTACTCTACGAGGCCCTGAACTACGCGCTTGACACGACCAGGGCCTGACCTTTGGCAACGTTGCGATCAACGACGCCACTGTCGTAATCGGCTACGCCGACAGCTCATGGGCGAACGCCGAGAAGTTCGCATCTCAGCAGGGCTGCATCGTGATGATCACAGCCCCTCAGTGCACAGAGACCATCACAGCTGGCAACGTGATCGACTGGCGGTCACACCGGTCAGCCCGAGTGTGCCAGAGCACACTTGCCGCAGAGGCATGCTCATGCGATGACGCTGTGGACCGGGCCTACTACATCAACATCACCTTGGCCGAGATCCTCAAGGCAGAACCTGCCCATCGCACAACCTTCCGTCTGCCGCAGCTTCAGGTCACGGACTGCAAGTCCCTCTATGACGCAATTTGCGCCCAGAATCCACGGACCTCGGAGAAGCGCACTATGGTGGACATCCGGAGCATTCAGGAGTTTGTGAATGAGAAGTCCATTCGCTGGACGCCGACTGAGCTCATGTGGGCAGATGGTTTGACGAAGTGCAGCAAGGCACTCCTGCTGGAATTTGCAGCATGGCTGAAACAGCCATACGTGAAGCTCACTGACAAGGCCACGCGGTCAGCCGCCTTTGCATGAGCGTGCTGAGCTTTTTGCATGCCGGCTCAGCTCCAAAGAGAAAATTTGGAGTGTGAAAGTGGCATTCGTTTGTGTTAAAACCCTCCTGGCCCCGCGCCTAAATTGGGAAGCAGTTCTGAGGTCCGTGTTTGTGTTGCTTACAGGGTTCCATTGATTGCCATTTGGCTCAAGTCACAAGTGAGGTTCAAGATCTTATGTGAAGCTGCGTTCATACGTGATCGGCAATTGAGAGCGGAAAACACTTCGCCTGCGCTGCATTTGTCAGGACCACTGTTGTAACTATTATTCCTTCTCCCTTACAACATTTACACGGGTTCGGCTATAACGGTTTGACCGTATACACCTTTCTACGTGGTTGGTATTTACAGCTTGAGGGTTCGGTGGACAGCGTCCCACGGGACGTCACCTTGCCGTCTCTTGACAGGTTATCAGCCGTATCGACAAGCTCTACACTGGACAGAGAGACAGCTGGTTTATTGCGGGTACAGGGACAATAAAGGGACAATAACCTACACGGTACAATGGCATCTTCGGCGAGCCCAAGTACTGCAACTTTTGGGAACAGCAGCTCAGAGGGATCCAATGGATTGATGGCTCTTCCTGCGGTGATGGATTTGATCGCAGATTCACAGGATGAACCTGGGAGCGGAGGATCCGCGCTATTCAGCGACATATCCACTCCCACAAGATCATGGAAGCAGATCGATGTTCGTCAGGAGTCGAAGCAAAGAGAATCCCCGCCGAGAAGATCATCATCTTCGCCTGCGACACCACGGACGTCGCAGAAGGGCGTGAGATCAACATCAAAAGGTGGGAGGTCTAAATCACCCACCAGTGCAGAGTTTCGCGCCGCGATTAAAGAAAAGAACAAGATGGAGATGGAGATCGGGGAATATCAAAAGACACTTCCTGAAGGACGAAACGCCTCATAAAAGTGACATAGGGGTCCATACGACTCCTTATTTTAAGGGTCATTTGACCTTTAGAGGTCATTTGGCCATTTAAGGGTAACTTGGACACGCCTGCGCATCCTGTGTTTTGCCAAGCAGTGTTGGAGGTAGCCTGCCCAGAAAAAGACAAATATTGACAAAGGAAAACATTATATTTGTAGATCATGTTTTTTTCACCCTTCAAACTGCAAAGAAAAAGACTTCAGATGTCTGGAACACTGTTGGAAACAGTTGGTTGTTGGGTTGCTGTTGGAAACATTTGGTTAACATTGGGTTGTTCTGAGAAGGGGGGGGGTTCTGAAAATAATACCCTAAGCCCAAGCACTACTGGATTGTGCTTTCCTGAGTGGTTGGGAAACTAAACTGGGTTTGCAAAACAGCGCCCGCCCTTTTGCTTTGGCTCAAACCCAGAACTGCGCCCAAACAGCGCCGTGGCCTCGGTTTTTTTTCAGGCAAGCCTTTCCCGGTAGTGCGCAACAGCGAATTTCAACTGCGTCACCTGCCTTTTCAAGACATTATGAGCCGCAGTCGAAGGGTGCAAACCTCGCAAAATTCTGAGGCATTGTTTCACGTAATCCTCATCCATGAAGTTGGCATCCCACCCCAAGCTTCGCCTAGACGGTCGCGCCGTGGCATCCAGCAGCAAATGCTGCACAAAGTGAAACTTAGGCCTCAATTTGAACAATAGTGCATTTTGCTCTTGAGCTTTATTTGCCAAAGACAAGTACATGCGAAGAAAGGATGACCCTAGTGCATCGACTGCCTGCACCTCGGGCTCTGTCATAAAAACATTTGATCGCAAGATAGTTGCATTGAGCTGCTCTGCCACCCACATGCAGGCACTTAGGCCCTCAAAAGGAAAGGGGGATGGTTTCTGGGCAAGCTTCTGGGAGAGAAACCTAAGAACAGCAGTCGCATCACTGGCAGAACATAAAAGTTCGGGGCAAGCATCATTCTTCCAAATCAGATTGCTTTTCTTGACGTACTTGAGGTGCATGTGGAGCCCCTCACGTTTCAAGAAGGCGCGGAGCTCCCGATTGAAGGTGGCAAACCGCGCGTCCAGGTTCGACCCCTCAAAGTACTGTCGGTTCTTCAAGAGTATTTTCAAACATGACCCTGTCAAATCCCTGCAAACTCCCAAATTGAAGCAATGCATCCAATCAAGGGATACCATCCTCATGCTGAATCCGTGCAGCTGGCATAGCGCTGGCTCAGCAATCCAGGGAGGTTCTTCCAGCTCTGAATCCTGCCACCCCCCAGAGATGTTGGTGTAGACCATACTGAAATCTTTTCTGCCCATCGTAGCTGGGCACCGGAAACAAACCTTCAGGGGACAAAGGCAGACAAACATCTTTTTTGGGGCAAAGGGTTTTGTGCTCCAAGCCTCCTCGCAGCCCGGGTGCCTTGTCAGCGACAGAGCCTGCCCCAAGAACTTGAGGTCCCCTTTGAGGCTGACGATGTGGAAGGTGTATACCTGAGTTGGGGCGTCGGAGCAAATTAATCTATAGGGTTTTTTTAAGGGCGCCACTCAAAGTGCACACGCTCCGTTTGAAAAAGAACTGCGAAAGGCTGAGTACGAATGAAATTATGTAAGGCTAAAAGGGTTTGGGGGTCCTGTCCATCTTTGTGACAAATGCCAGCAGTGGCCATCTGGTTGAAATCGTTCACAGTGGCTCTAAGGAAAGTTTGCAAGGATAGGTTCTCACTCACCCCGCGGTTGAGCGCGTAGCGGGAGACAGGAAATGAAAATACGATGTGCCTTGAAGCTTTCGAGTCTGAACGCACTAGGGACACGTCGACCATCCTTGGTTGGTTGCCCCAAGCCCCCAACACAAAAGATGAACTAGCTTGCAACAACCCCCCACCAAAAAAAAACATGCATCACGAAAGGGTGTGTTCAGGCTGCATCCCAGCTTCCACGAAAAAAGCATCCAAGAAGTGTGGCCCTTTGTTCCTTCATCGCCCCATAGGTTTACTGGAATTGCATGACGCCACTGCTGCTCACAATCATGCAAGGGGTGGTCTGGAAAATCTTGCAAAAGTTGTTTCCAATACAAGGCCAAGCAATCAGGAGGGATGACTAGGTCAAGGAAACCAATGTCCAGCAAGGCTTTCGCGAGGGTACTGGGGTACATGATTGGCATGCTCCCTATATACATGTTGTCATCTTCATCACGCATTGGGGTTTCAATCCACGACGGCTTTGCATCCAAAGCCAGGCCCGCACGAAGAAGCCTGGAATGAAATTCTGTTTCTCGGAGAGGCCGTGAAGCGTACCCCTGTAGGTGGTCAGATCCATAGGCATCACCTTGGGCTTGTCACACTGTCTCATTTGTCAGGGGGTTTTCAAGGGGCATCAGTGACAGCAACTGGATCACAAGGGGCTTGAATACTTTTTCAAATCCCATTCTTCAAACCAATTTTGAAATGAGGGGCTGGGTTATGGTGAATTCAAGCTGCCAAGGTCGCACGCCAGCGAGATGGTTGCGCCCCCAGCGCAGGTGGCCTTGGTGAGCCTCGGCGCAAGGGCGAGGGTTAAAGAAAACTGAAAATGGTTTCGTTTCATGTTTCACCGAGTCACCTTTGGTCCAGAGAATCTTTGACCTCCTTCAGCTTGCTGTTGCAGCTTGTACCTGCCGAGAAATTGCATCCCTACACCACAAACAAATGCTGACAGTACCTTCCAACTAATGTCCTCTTCGAAGTCTTTTTCACCGTTGCTCACTTTAATGACATCCGGCTTTCAGAAGATCAAAGCCCCATACAAGCACTCCCTGAGATGCGGCTCACACCCCATTCGTGTGGCACTCACCCAAGGTTGCCAAACCCCATATATTAGCTTGCTTGCCCAGCCCTCATGGCCAGGTTCCTTCAAACGCAAACGAGCATTGCCCGAGTCCTGCAACTTGCCAACAGGTATAATCGTTCACAATATTTAGATGAAGTTGCCTTGCAATTCTTGTTCTCATCTCTTTTCAACACCCGAGGACCCAGGCTGCCCGATCACCACTAAGTTGTTCAAAATCACATTTTCTTCATCTCGTTCAGCATGCCTTTGGCTTGGCCTTTGGTCATCTTCAGAGCCGCAACCTGATGTTTTGAAACTTGGTTGAGTCATTCAGAAATAAAACAACCATATGTGTAATTTGCGATTTCAATAACCTAACAAACAGGTTCTTCCATGGTGGGGGAAACACAGGGGGTCTGTTGATGGCATAGTTTTGTCACTTGGACAACCCCAAGCAATTTCCAAACAACAGTGACCAACTCAAGGGGCCTGCAAACAAAAAACAAAGCTACAGGCAATGACCCCCCAAAATTCAAGTTGCAGTAGTCAATATGAGTAGCTTCTTCGGCAATCTCCGCGCAAGCAGGCTCCATGTCCTGAAAGGTCTTGAGCTCCTTAAACCTGGGCAGCGGGGCGATGGGGGGCTGAGGACTGTTGCCGCTCAAGCCGAGCAACCTCGAGGCAAAGGCTTTGAGGGATCGCTGGTGCTTCTTCAAGACATTGGTGAGGTCAGAGGATTTGGGCATGTCAACCAGGAACCCTGCAATGTCTTTGAGTTCTTTCTTGATCTCATTGCCTTGGCTTGGAAAATGATTGCGGAAAAAAAGGGTGCAACACTGTTATGGGGCGAAAAACATTTGAGACCCCAACTCCAACGCTGGTGTTTCTCCTTCTCCGTGTTGAAAGTCTGCTCCAGCAACGGTTTCTTGGATGTGGCCCTGCTGACCGAAGATGGAGCTGGTCGCTTCTGCCCTTGAGCTTTATTGGCCCGCGCACCTTCAGGGAAAGTCGCTACTAACTTGTTTTGAGAGTCCCTCCCAAACATATTTTAGCAGGCCTTCGTCAGCCACAATGCTTTGCAGTTGCTGGTTGTAGTTGTCATACGCCCTCAACACATCCCCGCTCAAAGGGTTCGCGCTTGCCCTTACGGGCGCCCTTTCAAGGGAAGGGGTCACGCCGCTGCCCATGATGCTGTTCAGCGCATGCGAGGCGTTCGTGCGCATGGACATGCTCTCCTGCATCCTGAGATGGTTCCATGAAATTCCACAAAGCATAATGCCTCCCCCCAAAAAAAAAGAATAAACCAAAATGGGAATACCCCTAACAGTATTTGCATATTGCACGTTGGAAAGTACACAAATAGATGTTCCAAGGAACTTGACGGAAACCCGGTCTGTCTTGGTGCATTCCTGCAAAACCCAAAAGCGGGTTTCTTCCAATACCTCAGTTGCAGCAAGGATGTCTCAAAATAAAGCGTTAGTGGATTGAAGTTTGGGGGAAACAAAGAAGTCAAAAGGTCGACTTTGAGCAAGTGAGAGACTCCAGGACAGTCCTCATCCTCAACACCGCCCCCCTTGGATATCAGCGCTTCAATTTTGCGCCTCAGCCCAATTGGACCCACCAAATGAACACAAACAAGTTTCTTTGGGGATGACACCTGCAAATAAGTGAAAGAGGCAAAGCCAAGATTTAATAGGGAGAGGGTCTGAGAGAAGTTCCAAGGGGGGTGCCGCATGTCCTTTACAGGCACCAAAGCGTACTTCTTCTTCCCTTCCAGTTCCTGGGTGCGTGTTGTCTCGATGTTGGCCTCGCAGGCCTCGATGTTCTGGCCACTCGACACAAAGTGCTGGAGCAGCTTCTGGCGATCCTCGGCAGAGAATACAAGGTGTTGGAACGGTGGGGTGGAACGTTCAAGGCTTTCAGGGCAGCCGCAAAAACTCGATTGCTAATTGCGCCCAATGGCCTTCAAGGATCCATTGGCCAACTCCGCACAGTTGGGGTACCCCGTGGCCACAGTGCCGTTGGTGACAAGCCGCATCTTAGACAAATCATCAAAGGCAACTTCAAGTTTCAAGGGGTTAAAACACATGGTTTCCACCAAATATGAACTAACTGAGTTAAGCGCCAACTTTGCATACTCCTTGCGGTGGGTCGAGGAGTTCACCAGCAACCCAGAGTCACTACTGGCTCCCTGGTTCACATTCGTCACATCGGTGTTGCTGGGTTGGGCGGGAGGCACTGACGGCGCCAAAGTGCCCACGGGCACAGTAGGGGCCACCGAGGCCGGTTGGGTATCGTTTCTCTCCATCAGCTCGGGGCTTTCAGGATCATCAGGAATCTGGGAAGGCGACATAACAAGCGTGTCCTCTGGTGTGTCCGGCTGGCGGTCAGGGAGGCTCTCAGCCACCTTTCGCTTTTTGTAAACTGTCTGCTCGGGGGTTGACTCAACAACCTCCACCCTAATTGGTGTTTTGTTTCCTGGGGTTGCTGAGCCATGGTCCTGCTTGGTCACCTTGTTGCCCAAACTGGTATCTGAAGCCCCCGACGTCTCCAAACGTTCTTGAAGAAGACCAATCAACATTTTGATCGGGTCAGCGCCAACCTGGCTGGCCGAAGGCCCCAACAACCTCAGTCCGCTGAGTGATTCACACAAGCAAAAAGAAAAGCGTACCACCTTAAGCATTTCCTACAAGGGGCCACCCTGAAAAATTGATGTTCTGTTTGGGGGGAGTGTGAAGGGTCAAGACTAGATTGGGCCAAGGTGCTCCTCCAAGTCCTTCTTGCTCACAGACTTGTCCACCGACAGCACCGAGCACACCCGCTGCATGGCAGCAACTTGATCTTGGCCGGCTTGCAAGGTGCCACATGACCTTAGTTGGCAAGGGATGAACAGTTGGTGTATCCAGGATTGTTTTTTGGGGCGCCCCCTGAATTGAAACGTTGGAAACTTGCTTGGGGTTCCCCAAAGATCATGGTTTTCTGTTTGGCTTCCCTTCAAACCAAGCAAAAATGCCTTTTGTTAGGGGTTCCAATTTTTGGGTTGCTTTTATTCCTCCGAAAAAAGGGAACCAAAAAAATGACACCCGCAATTGAAATGTTTCACAATGGGCATGGCGGTTCTCAACAATCAAGGGTTTCACAAACAACTTTCCCTACCCCAAACCCAGGTCTGTTTTTGGGGTATCATCTGATGTGAATACCAATGAAACCACTTCTCATTTAGGGCGCCACAGGCTTTGTTGGGTGTCCGTGTTGTCATCGTCGGCCGGAGCATCCTCTATGGCAGGCAGCTTATTCTTCGCGAGCAAGTTCACCTTTGCCCCGCTTCGTCTCAGCTCAGGCTTCCCCTCACCGCCAGCCTCCTCCACGGCCTTCTCCCTCTCAGCCGCCTTCTGGCTCTTAGCCGCCTTCTCGCTCTTGGCCGCCTTCTCGCTCTTAGCCGCCTTCTCGCGCTCTTTAGCCGCCTTCTCGCTCGCCTTCTCGCTCTTAGCTGCCTTCTCGCTCTTGCCAGCCTTCTCCAAGGCCTTCTTAGTGCGTGCAGCTGGTGTCAAAGGGGCCACGTTCAAGGCCTGAATCTCCTCCACAGTGGCCTCCAAAGTGGCCTGCCCATCCTCACTGCAAGACTCCTCAGAGCCGCGTTCGTCTTCCACCGCCGCCTTGCCGCTTTTGCCGCTTGAGCTCGCAGGCCTTGCTGAACCCTTCAAGCTCATGGCCTTTGCCTTGGCCTTCGGCTTTGCCTTGGCCTTTGCAGCTGACCCGCCACCACTCCCCTTCTGCTTTTTCTGAGCCGGTTCCACCGGCTCATCATCGCACTTCTCATCAGCATCCCCCGCAGCCTCCTTCGCAGCCGCCGCCTTCTTACCCTTAGCTTTCGCCTTCGGCTTAGGCTTCGCATCCACGATCTCCTCCAAGTAGCTCATCACCTCAAGCGCATCTTCCCGCTCAAGGTTTTCTTGCAGCATCAACTGCTGCAGGTCACGCTCCTCCTCTGCAGAAAGCTTCCGCTCACGACCCATCGCTCACGCCTATAGTAGGCCGCACCGTACGTCAACGCACACTTGCCGAGCCTGCACGGACATGTCACAAGTGTATGTTGCCATACGCAAGGTTCTGAGTGGGCCAATTATAGAGGCTGTCTATGTGTGATGGGCAAGGTTTTGCATGGGGCGCCTCAAACAGGTAAACATATGTGTGAAATTGATTTCCACGTTTTCCCCGTTTTTTAAGAGACATTTGCACACGTTTAAGCTGCGTTTGCACACTTTTCCACGAATTTCCACGCACAGAATTTGATGAGTTCAGCTCGCACTAGCCGGGGCACTCATCGTCGGGAGACTGTTTGAGTCCCATATTCCTCAATCAATGCCGTGTTGCAAAAAAAAGAACGCTCCACCCAAGACGATACCCCGGCCCCGCCCTTAACAAGCCAAGTTGCACCCGGAGCGCGCCACATAGGATTTCCTTGGATGGACAAGCCGAGCAAGCCACATTCCCCATCCCACCCTTGAATTGAACCTGGATGTTGAAGTGTTCCAAGGAAGCATAAACATCATATCTTTGTTTAAGGGTCTCAGCAGCTCTCAGATTTCACAACAATATATTTCGTTCTGCTTTGGGTTTCCCTACGCATGAACCTTAAACCAATAGTTGCAAGAATTCGCTGTGGATCAATTGAACCAACTTGATGGCTTCCCAGAACAATTGCAGATTGTAAAAGTATACTGGTGTTGGGGGGAGGTTTGTGTTGCACAACTCAGTTCTGGTCCATTTTCTTGGTTTGATGCTTCCCCAAAAACAGTTGTCATCAGTTTTGTTTTCCTAGCGTCTTACCTTGGTTCATTCATTGCAGCTGCTGGCTCGATGGCAGCCCCTCGGGGGCCTGGGTCTTGGCGATGGGTGTGGGTCCCGGAGACCCCGGCGGATTTGGAGGCGAAGGCAAGGCCGCGGCCTCCGATGAAGCGCAAGCAGGGCGAGATCGTCGTGGAGATTGAGGAGGAGAAGAAGGTCGAGACGGAGAAGAAGGAGACAGAGAAGAAGGAGACGGAGAAGAAGGTGAAAGCGCGCAAGTCCACGAAGGGCGATCCGAAGAGCGAGGTGGCCTACAAGGTTGATCCGGGCTTCGTCATGAAGGGCAGTGCAAGCTTCAAGGGCGAGCCGAGCGTCGTCAACAAGAAGGCGATCGACATGAAGGGCGACGCCTACGAGAGCGAGCCAAGCTTCGTCAAGAAAAAGGCGAACTTCGTCAAGGGCGACGCCTACGAGCCGAGCTTCAAGGGCGATGCCAACAAGGGCGAGCCGAGCTTCAAGGGCGATGCCAACAAGGGCAAGCCGTGCTTCAAGGGCGATGCCAAGGGCAAGCAGTGCTTCAAGGGCGATGCCTACAAGGGCGAGCCGCGCTTCAAGGGCGATGCCTTCACGGAAGACGAGCCGAGCTTCAAGGGCGATGCCTACATGGAGGGCGAGCCAAGCTTCAAGGGCGATGCCTACACGCAGGGTGAGAGCTTCAAGGGCGATGCCTACATGGAGGGCAAGCCGAGCAAGGGCGATGCCTACACGGACGAGCCGAACACCAAGGGCGAGCCAAGATTAAGGAGGCGGAGGAGGAGGAGAAGAAGGGCGGCCACGTCCGGTGCCATGACTTCGGCCGAAGTTGGGAGAGGCAGAAAGGCGGGAAGCCTCAAGCGGCGCCCGAAGCCTTCTGGTGGAACCCGTGGTGGTGGTGGTGGCCAAATGATCAGGAATGGCCATGGTGATCGAGGAGCAGCGAGCGGAAAACATGTGACAGCATAGCGCCTACCCCCTAAATTCTCAACTAGAACTCTCACCCTTTAAAAGTCAAGGGTTGCTGTTTTGATTGTTTTTCCAAGCGGTACCAGGGAGTCTTTGGTTTTCCTGTGAGTGGTTCAATAAGGGAGATGGTTTGCAGGTTGCTGAAATGTTGTTCCATCAAAACCAATTCAAGAGCTCATGGAGAGTGAAGGGAAACATTTTTTGCACAGGGGCCCCAACAGTCCATATCAAAACCAATTCAAGAGTTCATGGAGGGCAAGTGAAGGGAAACATATCAATTTGCACAGGGGCCCCAACAGTCCATATCAAACCAATTCTTGAGTTCCTGGAGGCAAGTGAAGGGAAACATATCAATTTGCACAGGGGCCCCAACGTTCCATCAAAACCAATTCAAGAGTTCATGGAGGCAAGTTGCACAGGGGCCCCAACGAATCTCCAGCAAATCAAATTTCAATAGGGCGCCCAGAACAAAGACAACTTAAGTGTGTTGTAACACATTGTAGTTTGGGGGCGGAGGTGTTTCGAAACCAACCCCAATCCCCCAACTAACCTCAGTCCGAGATTCCCATTGACCGGGTGGCCGCAAATGCTTGCATCCCAGGATGTAGCGGAGCACTTCTTTGAGGCCAGCCTCGCTCGCAGGGTTTCGGGAAGAGTGGATCCAAAGCCCCCGCCCAAAAAAGAAATCAGGGACACACTGTACGAGCCCCTCAAAAATCAGGCAAGAAGCATCATCGCATGGGTCCCCCAAATCCTCGTACTTAATGTTCTCCAAATCCAAGCCCTCCGCAAATAGCTCGAAATCGCTCTTCCCCCAATTAATTTCCACTGACAGCATTGGAGAAGGGAAGAATTCCTGACCAAGTACGTGTCCATATATGTGTTTTTGCTTTAAAGGGAAAAGATGAAACCAACACTCACATGTCTGCAGCCAGGAATCTTCCAAGCTGCTGTCCCTGAAGTACCTAGCGATCTCTGCACCGAATTTCGCTGTGTACGTCCTGAGCGGGCAAGGTGTAGATTGATCAAAAAGGCAGCGCCCCTCTTCCCCCCTGCATAAGGTAAAAACAAAGGGTGCTAAGCAGTTTTTGTAGGTCGCATGATGTAAAGACATGTGACCCACAGGGAGTTGGCCAGATAGCAGCCACGACAGTTTTTAGGGTGTTAAGCCAGGGTTCGAACAACAAAAAAGTTTGCAATCGGACAAGTTTCTGCGACTCTTTGAGTGTTTTCTTCACACCAACGTGCCTACGTTGGCCTGTTTTGGGGTCGATGTAGGATCGGGCGGTTTTGGCGCCACATAGCGCCTCTCTTTCTGGTTTGCACATGTGCCCCCCTTCACGGACCAGGTTGGCCACGAAGTTCTCGTCCGGACTCCAAACCACATGCCGTTTAGGCGTTCCAGCTCCAAATCGGCCCATGTAGAAGTAGCCACGCCATACCTTGGCACGAGAGAGCCGGCGCCCAGTTCCCCTTTCAGAAAAGCATGGTGGAAAACACATAGTTGTTCCAAGGGGCACGAACCCTTTCGCAAACCCATTTCCACCGAGGAAGATCAGGAAATGCACTTTGCGCCGGCTGCTCCAAAAGCCAACGGCATTGTTTGAAACAAAGGCACAAAACAAGTAGACAGGTTCGTGCACCCAGCAAGTTTCCTGCTTTCACAAAATCATATCCTTGATGGCCTTGTGGATTGATGACTGATCGTCCAGACGTGTGTCTGGACCTCGGCAAGTCAGACCCCCAAAAAGCTTCTTAGATTGGCAGGAAAAACGATATGTGGCGACCCTGATGAACATACGAGACCCCCACATCACAGAAAACGAAGAACAGCACAGTGCAACGACTGCCACTGAATGAGGCCGAAGACGTCGAACTTCACTCAAGGCTAACCTACAAGGCAGGCAAGAGCTGTCCCTTAGCGGAATGCATTTCAAGGAGGTAAGCCCCTGGCAAGAAACCACTTGGTGTGCAGAAATCCATACTCATCGGCGAATAGGCAATGTCGAGGGCTGTTCCAAACGCTTGTTCCTAAGTTGGCTTAGAGCTGGCAACCCGAACTTCAGACACCTTACATTAGCATTGGCAAGAGTCAGCTCTCAAAGCTGCTGAAACTTGCCCAACTCCAGCAAACAATTCTAAGTATTGGCGGTCCTGCAAGAGAATTAGCACTTTTCTTGAACACTTGTCACTGAAAGTCAAACACTCTCCTCCTTGTGCCTGCTGAATGGTAGGAAGCCCAAAAGCACCCACACCAAGATCAGGGTTTTCGGTGCTCCCCACTGGAGGAGCTCGCCAACGACCATGGCGCCAGCTGGGCAAGGTCGCAAGTCAGGCCCGGGCGCTTGGGAGAAAATGGACATTCGTGAGAACTCATACCAAGGCATTGCGTCAATGCACAAACCACAAAACGTTCTATTTTGTGTTGCTTTTTGTTGGTGACCTCAAACGCTTTAAAGTGTCAGCAGCGAGGGATTCCCCGCTCTGGCCCCGAATGGTCGCGCGCAAAAGCCTAGGCAAAGCGTCGCCGCTTCCGTTCAGAAGCAGGCATCCCTGCCAAAAGTTTCGTCCTTTCCTCACTGCTGTTCCAAGCAGTTGAGGCAGAAGCATATGAGGCCCCTTCACCTCGAAGGTCTGCAATGAATTTTTTCCGGGCTTCTGAGTACTTTCCAGGTGAATAAAGTCCAGCGCCAGCATCATTCTTCTGGGTAGGCTTGTTCTTCTTGGCCCCCTTCTTCACTGATTTTTTGTTAGCTTTCTTGCCCTTTCCTTTTTTTGGCTCCGCGCCCTCCTCAACATCACTTTCGTACTCCGCCTTGCTTTTCCACCTTACAAGTGCCAGGAGCTCAGTATTTTCAAACAAGAGGCGTGTTGAGGGTTCACATAGCTGAGCCACTGTGAGCTTGGCAGCACAGGCTTGGGGATATCGGGCGCGAAAGCTTTCAAGCTTTCCAAAACCTAGGGGCAAGGGTCAGTTAAATGTCAACTTAACGCGTTGTTGAGGTCTGAACCACTGGCGGCATCGTTTTGTCCACTTGTTTCTCCTTCTTTTTCAGCACCGATAAGGCATCACCAATCTTCGAAATATTTGAGCGATCGTCTTCTTTCTGGCTAGTCTCCCTTTCAGCGAGGATCCTTGACGCGAGTCTCCTGAGGGGCAAACCAGGTTAAGAAACAAACCCGCACCCCTGCCACCCCTGCCCAAAAAAAAAAAGCAAAGCCAGGGTTCTTCAGCATCTCCTTCCGGTCCACAGGTGGTGGAGTGGGCTCGTCAGCAACTGCTTCGGGAGCCAAGCAAGCCTGGCGCAGCCGCTGGTGCAGCCCCAGAAACAAAATGTGTCATTGTGTTTGTTCTTAGGTGGACATTGATTGTTCCAGAAATCCTCAAGCATCCCCTTTTCAAAATTAGACTTAGCCTACAAATAAATGGAAGGGTTGCCCAACAGAAATCTATTCGCAGGCCAAGTTGCTGGGGTGCACTCAGAATCATGAGAGCTGAGCGTTTCCAGCACTGAGATGTCATCGCAGGCATCATCGGACTCTTCACCCTTAGGGGGGCACGTAGCCCCAAAAATTGGAGATAACCCCGGCTACAAAACTAGTGGAATCGATCAAGGGGAGCCAAACAAACATGGAACTACTGTGTAAATCAAACTGGGGGCATGCTCGAGGTCATCCGTCATGAAAGCAGCAAGTTCCTCTTTGAGCGCCATCAGCACTTTGTTCTTAGAAGAAGTGGATCTCCGCATAAGTACCTTGAACTTAGTGACCTTAGAAAGCAAACCTGGAACTCACAACGTGAATCTCAAAACCCTTGCTGCATCGACAATCCGCACACACGAAAAATCAATGAGACCCCGGCAAGCTTCCTGATTGCGGCCCCATTTCGCAAACTCCACTTGTGCACTGAAGGGGCATTTATGGAAATCCCCCCAGGCAAGGCGTTGGTGGCGCAAAGAAAGTGTAAGGTGGCCTGGGAAAGAATGTGGGAACTCATGCGGGTTCTTGACGGCGGTGTTCCTCGAATTGCTGCAGCAATCACCTCAAGGCACAAGTTAAACTTGTTCTTGTTCGCACACAACTCCTGCTCTAAACCAAGGGGCCCGGTCGTTGCAAATCACATCCATTCTGGTGATGTCCCTCTTCGCCTTGAAAAGGTTTCCCGTGGAATCGTTGAGCAAGTTGAGGCCTGCCTCGGCTGGGCGTGGATATGCAAGGCGACTCAAGAAGGGCCCTTGAACAATCAAACTTGTTTCAATCATTTAACAGGCCCCGCTTGTTTTGCTATATTTTTCTGACCCTGAAACCCATCACAAACAGTCAGAATATTGAGGGCCCCTTTTTCATTTCCTCGTGGCGTAAGTCAAGTTGTTCAGGGTTTGCTCCCAGTAGAATTGAAAACATAATTTGTTTTGACAAGTTCTGGACGGGTTCTTTTTGCGTTTCCTCTGGCAAATTGTTCAGGGTTCCTTTTGGAAAAACAAACATGTTTCGACAAGTCATCTTCCTTTTGGTTTTCCTGAGGCGAGTCAGTGGGTCCTTTCAAGAACCAACCGTGTCGACAAGCCACCTTCTTCAGAGTGGGTTCCTTTTGCATTTCCTCAGAAATCCCACGACATTCTGGAGAGACCTGAAGTTCGCCTGCCGAGGCCTTTTGCCCTGCCATGCTCTCTGCTCTGAGCCCGCTCGGCCCGGCAGAGCACAGTAAGGTTGGCAGCACTTGCAGAAGCTAGCTCCAGCAAACGCTACATTCAAAGCAGCAGGGCACTTGGCGTCAACACATCTTTGATGCGAAGCTTCCTCTTGACAGCCTCAGATCAAGCAACCCCACAGTCTGTCGTTTTCAGTAATCACCAAACAAACAAGTGTAGGTCGAGGCCAAGAAGCTTTCATAGGCTAGGCTCCGGGAGGAAAAAGCTCACCGCGGCCCATGGCAATTTCAGGGCTTCCCCGAAACCAAGACAAGAGTGTTGGTCACTTAAGGTGTTGTTCCCTGGCGTAAGCTCTTTAGTTGTCCACGTGTGAAATTACTAAGGTTTCAAGCTATAAACAAAAGGGCGGCCTGTTGAATGGCAAATAGTTGTCGGTCGGGCTCACAGCTAAACACAGGGCAACCAAAACTGTTTCGTGTGGACCTTTTGTTGAAATTATGTTCCTTGCTTGGGCTAGGAAATGCGAATTGCAACAATTGTAACTAAACTTATGGACTGACACACATGTTGTTCTTCTGAGCCAAATTTGAGCATACAGGCGCGGCAACGGCGCGGGCAAACAAGACTGAGATTTGATGCTTGTAGACAAATACAGGAGCTTTAAAGCTTTGCAAGGCAGAAAACATACCATCAACAAATGGATTCCTTAGACAGGCTGTGCAGCAGCAAGGCTCCAGAGCGCACAGGATATGCATATTTTAAAGGTCATTTGAAACGACCCTTAAAATAAGGGTCATTTCAAACGACCATATGCTGGTTTTTTTAAGGTACATACGGTCCTTCAGGTTGATGAAATGTCGGCAGCGATGGCGAATCTTCATCAAGAAGACTATGGGAGCACCATCCGGATCCAGGAGCTGGAGAGACGATGCGAGATTGCTAGCAAGCAGTCGGGACATCTTGTGAGTCACCACCAACACCACATGGCTGAGGCATGGCGCAAGTTTGAGGAGGAAGCCCAACAGATGCGCAAGGTGGAAATGAACGCATATCAGTACGGGGAAAAGAAAGACATGGAGTCGAATGTTATAATACAACAGATGAGACAAGCTGAAGGAACTATTATGGAGCAGAAGCGGGAGATTGCAGTGATGAAATCCTACATGGCAAGCGAGAAGTCAGCCGCGCAGGAATCAGCTATACGTGCAAATCAGATACACCGTGAGGCTTCACAACAAATATCAGTTTATCAGCAACAGATCAGAGGTATTGAATCGTCTACATCTATCGAGAAGTTCAACGAGGAGGAGATGGTCCAAAGTCTAAAATCACAGTTGGAGCATGCACTCGTCAAACGCCCCGAGACGTACTCTATGGAGGACTCCAGGGAGCAACTGATGGCGAGACTGAACGACGTTACAACATTCGCGGAGCAAGAATCGAAGAGAGCAGAGTGCTTACTTCGCGAGAAGGAAGAGATCGTCAAACAGTACGAATCCGACGTGTTGAAGAAGGACCAGATGATTGCTATCGAGGGTGGTCATCGTCAAGATGCGATCTTGGAGTTAGCCCAGGTCAGAGAAGCAAAACAAGAAGAGCGGTGCACGATGGACGAGAAGTCGAAGGAGGCCGAGTACTGGAGATTGACAGCTAAAGGAGTGTATGATGAGTACCTCGAGGAGATGCGTGAACTTCAGGGACAACTGAAGGATCGGGAGGCGACGCTCAAGCAAGAAGAGAGTTTTGTTCGTCAACTCGATGCTGACAATGAGGAACTACGAGCACTCAAGAAGCTGGAGACACAGGAAGCCTCTAGCAGTAAAGATGGACATCGTGAACGAGCAGTAGTGAAACGCGCTGAGGGAGGACCCCAAGCTAATTCGACTAGGGTAGACAAGAGGGTGACTGGGTTATTCCCGTCATCATCATCGAATCTGATCCCTAATTCGTCACTAATGCCAGGTTCGATTCTCTTTCCGTCTTTTGGTGATCCAATGATCGATGTACACCTATCCCAGATGCAGGGGGTTGTTGGGCATGTCCCACAACCCGCTACTACAACTGGTGGTAGTGGTGATGGAGGGGGAAACAACGGTACTACACCCCCATTGGATTACGGTGGATTCTCGCCCAATGGAAATAGACAAGGGGCAGGTCGACGTCAGTTGAGCCTCACAGGTGGCGGAGGAGGACCTCGGGATGATCCACCCGATGATGAGGACGAGGATGATGACGACGACGAAGAGGATGAAGAGGACGAGGAAGAAGAAGAGGAAGAAGATGACAATCGGACACGGAGAAGGCGCAGAAGATCGAGGGATGATCGAGAAATCAAGAACGAAAGACCGAGGATTTCGAGGAAAGAAGCCGAGAGGGTGTCTATTCCTGCTTGGCCAAAGATCCATCAACTCGATAACTGGAAGATGCAACTGCTGATGAATGTTCTGAGCGCATGCGCAGATCCAGATACTGACGCATGGACGAAATGGTTGGAACAGGCTCTTGGGTTAAACCCAGACCTAAATATGCTGAGCAACTCCGGCGGCGACAGATTTGCTACGATAGATATCAAAATGGCCATGGGCATGCAGAACATGTTGAAACAAGCACCTGACGAAGCCAAAGACGTGTACCTCGACGCTACGCGACATTCGGAACTACGACATCAACAAGGGGTGATCGTGAAGGGACGAGAGTTGGTGGCATTGGTTATGCAATCATTCAGAACGTCTGATCGAACGGATCTTGTCTACCACATCGAGCACCTATTCAACCTTGACTTTCCTGGAGACAAGAATTTGGTTATATTCAGGAACAAGTGGTATGATTTGTTGCTAAAGATGAGGAGCGAAGACAGACCCAGCAAGTTGGCTCTCAGAGATATTCTCTACAGGAAGATCAAAGGGAGCAAGAAGATGGAGTTCGGCCTCAACGCCTACCATAGATTGCCGGACAAGCATCCTCAAAAGACGTACGAATTCTTGTTGGCATTGATCGACCATCAGATTAAGGCGGATCGGGAGGACCTGATGCTTGACATGAAGGAGAAATCGGTCAAGTCGATGATGAAGTCGGGCGGCAGAGATGCAGCCCCGGCCACTGGCAAACAGGAGAACCAGGGTGGCAAAGGCAGGAAGGGGAAACCCAGTGGACCTGATGCTGCTCCTGTACTCCCAAAGGCCAAAGCAAAGGGTCACGCTGGCAAGAACGGCAAGTCCGACGGTGCCAGCGACAGAGGCAAGAGTCCGGGCGGAGGTAAAGATAACCCATGTTGGTATCACTTCAAGTCAGCGAAGGGATGCGTAAAAGGGAATGAATGCACATTTTCCCACAGCAAGAAGACGGAGCACAAGCTGGAGAACATGTCCAAAGGGAAAGGAAAAGGTAAGTCCAAATCCAGATCATCGTCACCAAAGAGGGATGATGGAGCATGCTTCGCGTTTCAGAAGGGAAAATGCGACAAGGGGAGTGCTTGCAAGTATAGGCACGAGCTCATCAAGAACAATTCAGCTCCGGCAACGTCAAGCGACAAGGCACAAGCCAAGTCGAAGGCTGCCGCCAAGGCCGCAGCGCCAGCTATTGCAAGAAGGACCATCGCGATGCCTGCGATAGTCTTGAAGCAATCGGCTCCTGCGGGAAAGGTCAGCTTCAAGAAGGACGTTGACCAGGTCGAACCGGATGAAGCCGAGACTGTCTACCACGAGCATGATGACGACGCAATGAGCGAATCATCAAGATGGTCTGGCGAGTCCGAGATCCCCGAGAAAATGGTATGGTTCAAGGAAGTACTCGAAGTCGACGAGAATGGGGAGATCACCTATCTCGAAGACGAGAGAAGGCAATGGGAACGAAAAGGGGAGTGGTACGGCTATGAGGACAATGAGAATGAGCCTTATCAGTACGTGCACGTCGACGAGAAGAAGTTTAAGAGCAGTGATCATCGAGAATTATCAGCCTATCAAGTCCAACGATCATTGATAAGAGCGAGAATACTGAGAGAGGTGGTAGACGACGTATACAAGAAACACTACTTCCCAGTAACCAAGGAGAGCAGCATAATGTTCGAATATGATCGGAACAAGGACGAGATCAGAGAATCGGCCGTCGACTGGAAGAAACAGCATGGTTTGCCGAAGAATGTGTTCGCAATGTCAACGTGCATCAGCAAACGGGTGAAGTGGTTGATGGACACCGGATGTGGTCATGATCTCATCGGACGAGCCAAGGCAAAGAGCCTGGGTGTCGATATTGTGAAGGATGATGATGAGATCGTGTTCCAGACCGCAAATGGTTCCACTTCCACGTCTGACGTGGCCAAGATAGTCGTGGACGAGTTGGACGAGACTGTCGAGCCGCACGTGTTGGACGAGACACCCACGGTGTTGTCAGTAGGGAGGAGGTGCATGAAGATGGATTATGCATTTCACTGGATGCCTGAACTACCTTTCATGGTTACACCAAAGCAGGGATTCGTGCACTTACAAGTCAAGGACGACATCCCATACCTCGTGAGTGATGGTAAACTTCGGAGTAACAGGCATCGCCCTACGGTAGACGACCTCAAGGAGCACTTTTCGGAAATATTGGCAATGGTAACGAACGATGCGGCAGATCAGGATGGCGACGATGACAACGAGGTCACACCCGCCGCTGTCGGTGAATCCGCAGAGGTCGAGGGCGAGCGCCATGATGGTGCGTTTGACTTCGGACCACCCGGAGGAGCCGGTCCGGTACGTCCGCCTCCCGTAGCTGAGGAAATACCTGTAGACGTTGGGCCAGTCCCGCGTCGACATGGTGATGCCGAAGCTAACGAGGAAGAGGTTGATGAGGATGATCCAGATGCCGGAATCGAAGTTGATGTGTACGAAGGGTCATCAATAAAGAGGAAAGTGGGAGTCCTCAAGAGGGACGCCAACTCCATTGCTCATTTGCTTACACACAGGTATCGAAACCCTTTCTGCGAGTCATGCGTCAAGGCAAAGATGAGACACTTCAGATCACGAACGGGGGCCTTCAAGAGGGAGGTAAAGATGTTCGGGGACCTGGTGACGTTCGACTTTGTGACGGCATCAGGAGATCATGAAGTGGAAGGCAGGTATGCGCTCATTATTCGGGACATATATACCGGAATTATCATGGCTTATCCAACTGCGAGAAGAGATACTGACTCCGTCGTCAGGGCCATCAAGCACTTCTGCGGGAGGAGGAAGATCAAGCAGGTATACTCGGATGATGGCCCGGAACTGATCAATGCATGCGTGGAGCTGAAACTGAACCACGACCTGTCGCTGCCTGGACGACCGCAGAATAATTCCCTTGCTGAAAGAACAAACCAATTCATCATTGACCAGACTTCGGCTTGTCTTGTACATGCCGGTCTACCCACGTGCTACTGGGTGCAGGCCATCACCACGCTGTGCCATCTTATGAACATTGAAGAAGTGAATGGATCGAGCGCTTGGATGAGGCTGCATGGCGAGGAGTTCAAAGGCGAGAAGATACCTTTTGGTGCGCTAGTAGACTTCAAGCCGAGTGAAGCACGAGGAGAGAAGAGGGAGAAATTCGAACCAAGAGGGGAAACTGGTATATTTGCTGGATACGTGTTGAGCACCGGGATGCATTGGGCGAACAAGTATCGGGCTTGGGCACTCACTGCGTTTGCGGGTGCAGAGTTGAACATCAAGAAAGCAAAGGTTCCACCTCGATTGAGAATGCCGCATCAAACGGAGAGGATGGTTCTCAAATCACCTCTGACATTCCCAATACAACAGAAATACAAGGCTGCCAACGAGACTCTGGAGGGGATTGAGACGTCTGTCGATGCAATCGGTCTGGATGCACGTGACCGCCTGGTCGAAGATGAGGACTACGAGCCCGAGTTATTGCAGAGTGACGAGAAGCGACTGCTCGACGATGAGGTCGATCAGATCGCTGGTCTGCTGCTTGACGATGGTCCGGAAGTACTTGTCGGAGGTCGGGGGGACCATGTAGAAGAAGAGGATGCTAGACCGAGCTCATCAAAAGGGAAAGGGGATGGACATGCCAAGGGCGACGAAGAAATTACGAAGCCCGACCTTCCACATGTGTCAGCTGGACTACCTGGGGACGGCATAACATACATCAACGACGATGGCAAGGAGGTTAAGATCGATAGGGCCGGAAGACCATATCCTGTCGGGAAAGATGGCTTCAGGTTAATGAAGACGACGAGACCTCCAGAGTACACTCCCGATGAATGGGCAATGATGAGGAAATACTACACCGAGGAAGAAAAGGCCGAGGTGAAGGGCGGTGGCAAGAAGAAGAAAGACGGCCCCAAAAGTAAGGAATCTGAGATTTCTGCGCCGGCAGAGGCACAGACATTACAGATGCCCGGTGGTAAGAGAATTCGAGCAATGCTTCGAAACCGCTGGGGTGGAGTTGAATGGCAGTACAATTGGGGATTGCGGAAGAACATATCAAAGATCAAGAACCCAATGGATGGGAAACACTTGGCTGAGCTTGATTGGGTCAGGATAGTCGTAAATCCTGTTGACGGAGTGGTTGTTCTCATGGATTCCAAGCAATCCCAAGACGTTTTGAGGCAGTGCGGGAATATGACGCTGTGGCCAAGGAGGCAAAAGCGAAAGGGGAAGAGATACACATGGCTCGCGCACATGGTATTTGTGTTGAAAAGCACTCACAGTTGCCTGTTGGTGATCCTAAGAGGAAGTTCAAGGGTAGAGGCGTGTTGCTGGGGAACCAAGTGAAGAATCAAAGCCTTGAAGCTGCGATGTTTCAAGATTTGGGGAACTCTCCTGCTTCGTTTGAGGCCTCGCGTTGGGCGGATTTTTTGGGTTGTCATGATGGTTGGGATGTGCAGATGGCCGACGCTGTTCAAGCGTACATCCAGGCCACACTGAGAGGCACGCCTTGTTGGATTGAATTGCCACCAGAGGCTGTGCCGAGTGAATGCAATTGGGCTAAGTACAGAAGACCAGTCGTCCCATTGAGGAAGGCGCTGTACGGACACCCAGATGCGGGAACATTCTGGGAGCAGCACTGTGATGAATCGGTGCGCGCCGTTGGTTTTGAACCCATCGGTGAGGAATGGCCGTCAGTGTACATTCATGAAAAGCTCCAGCTTGTTCTGGTTGTGTATGTCGACGACTTCAAAATGGCAGGGCCGCAAAAGAACCTTGCCCAGGGATGGAGCATGTTACGTACACGTTTGAAGATTGAGCCCGAGACTGGACTTGACATGTACCTTGGTTGTAACCAAAGCAAGGGAAACGTCACTCTCGGGAACGGACACCGCGTAACAACGGTGACCTATGACATGGAACAGTTCCTACGTTCCTGTGTCGACCGCTATCTTGAGGTGGCGGGCGACGTAAAGTTGAATAAGGTTGTCACTCCTGAGTTGCATGAAGAAACAAAGAATCACGTCTCACGGAAGCCTGCCAAAGAGGGGCCGTCAGTCGTGTGCAATTGGTGTAACAATCTTGTGCCCACCGACGGTTCTGCCACAGTGCCGGACCAGCGGGGAGGGACTCCTGAGTTGGCCATGAAGGAGCCCGTGCGTGGACACCTTGCTCCGCATGCCGCTAGCGTACTAATGAAGTTGCTGTACGGTGCGCGGATTGCCCGCTTCGATTTGTTGCGGCAAGTGAATCGCCTGGCACGGAATGTGCACAGGTGGACTGACTCCGATGATCGGGGTTTGCATCATTTGATGTGCTATGTGCATCATACGAAACATTGGCGCATGGTCGGTTGGGTCGGAGACTCCATGGATGATGTGCACTTGGCCTTGTATGCGGACGCTGACTTTGCAGGATGTGTCGACTCGCTACGTTCCACCTCTGGTGGACACTTGAATATACAAGGGCCTAATACTCGGTTTCCGTTGTCTGGCAGCTCAAAAAGACAGGGTTGTGTGAGTCACTCAACTCCCGAGGCCGAAATAGTTGCGGCCGATGTTGCCATGAGAGCCATGGGTATGCCTGCTCTGAAGTTGTTGCAGCGGATTCTCAAGAAGTCACCGAACTTTGTGTTCTATGACGATAACAAGGCTATGATCGGTGTCGTGCGATCGGGGAGAAACCCCACGATGCGCCACCTTGAGAGAAGCCATGGTGTTTGCATTTCGTGGATGCATGAGATGTTCACACGTGATTACATGTATTTGGCGTATGAGGTCACCGACAGAATGGCGGCTGACATCTACACCAAGGCGTTCAATGATGGACGCAAATGGAAACATGCATGTTTGCAGATTGGTCTACTCGACCCGAGCTTGCTTGTCTGACCCGGATACCCTCAAGGCGCTCACACCTACGTGTGATCCCATAAAAGGGACCATGCAGACTGCTTCGGGAACGGTTGACGGAGTTCCCACATTTCCGTACACACACATTCCGATCATGCCCCCGGACCTGTGGTGGTCCGGATTGACATCCAAAGAAGGATTGCATGAGCATGAAGGACATGATCCGGTTGTCGTTGCCAAAGGACCCAGATTGATGCGTGTGAAACCTCCACTCGCGGTTGTGACACCATTCGGGAGCAAGTGGCTTCGTTCCACTTGGTTTCTGAGGAACGGGTCATGGCTCAAAGTTGAGGACAGGGTTGACCCTGGGTTGCAGTGTGAGCGGATTGATGGGTGGGTTGAACGCGCAGTTTGGCAGTTTCATCCCGTACCGGTTGCTGTACCGGCGCGGGAGCAATCTCCACGACCACGACCAATTCACGTCGGGTCCGGGGATGTTGACATGCAGTCCGTGCTGGCCGCATTCGTTGAAGAACTGTCGAACGAGCGCATTGAATTAAAATGTGTCAATGACCTTGCTTTGGAAACTTTGCTCCGGTTGAAGCTGCTTATGCGTTGCCTGCATACCAGTCATGAGCAACATGTTCCTGGTCGTTGTTTTGTTCCGTATCGCATTGCGGTGAAGCACAAACCACAGTTAGCGCCGGGTATTGAGCTCGCGATGGTTAAACATGACGGTGGTGTGCTTCGCGCTCCGGTGCATGTATCGCTTCCTGGTATGGGAACTCGCACAGTCGTCACTTTGTACAGTGTTGACTTGGCTCGGCCTATTGTGCTGATGGCATGTTCCGAACCGCGTAACTGGTTCACTGCCCTTGCCCGACATAACGGGCCGCAGGTCGTGACCATCACTTTGGTCGATGACTTACTGAGCGAGTACGGGGGGAGAATCGCTAGACATGTGCTTACTAAACCTTCCGATTTGTTGTTCTTCGCCGGGCCTTGCACGGGGGGATCATCATGGGCACGCCTCAACAAGACTCGCGGAGTTGACACCGCAGAGAAAATCGAGGCCAAACAGAAGGAATTTTGGAAATTGTTTGAACGGTTCGTTGAAATCAAACGGCATGCCATGACGAAACGCGCTGCGATTTTGTTTGAGTTGCCTGGAAGTTGCGATTATTGGAAGGATGAGAGACTGCATGAGGTTGTTCATGATGGCATTAGTCATGAGTTTGATGGGTGTCGCTATGGCTTGAAGCAAAGGTATGCGAAGAAACCCATGCCAATCAAGAAACCATGGAGAGTTGTTTCGTGGAACTTTGATCTTGGCAGCTCGTTGTCTAAGAAGTGTAATGGAAACCATGAGCATGGACCTTGTGCCGGTCGGGAAACCAAAGAAACCCAGTTGTACACGTCGTTAATTGTAGGTGTGATCCTCCGTCGTTTTCGTGCTCGAGCAAAGTGCCTTCAGCCGGCACCATTGAAACTCGCTCTTGCTTGCATTACGCGAGGGAGATCGCGGAAGCATCAAGCTGCTGCGTGTGAGATTCGCACCACCCCGACTGTACCACCGAGGAGCTCTAGCTGGCTAGTCCCGAACCTCTGGTTCCAACGGGGAGCTGGGCTAGTCCCGAACCTCAAGTTTCGAAGAGGAGTTGGGCCAGTCCCGCACCTCAATTAGAAGCTGGGCGCTTATTGGGACTATTCTGTGGCTTTATTTGCAGCTGCCTGTTTTGGGTTTTCCCGGTTCTGGAGAATATCATCAAGATGACTGCCAATGCGACCGTCGTCAATACGAATGAATTCTTCTGCGTGCCTGTTGGGAAATCCAGGCAAGCGGCAATATTCTTGGGGAACCTCGTGAAGAACGCCATCGAGGAGGGCAAAAGAATCCCCAAGAGAATGGAAATGGGCAGCGACCTGGGTATATGCATAAAGTGGATCGAGGACATTGGCGTCCCCGCTATCTACGCCTACTCAGCGTACTACTCTGCCAAGTGCCGCGGAATGATGAAAGGAGAAGGGCAATCCATGAGGGTTGCATTGGAGTTTATCAGTAAAGTTTTCGGACAACTTTCTGCTGACGAATGCATGCTTGGTTGGAGGGAGTTCTGCAGCAAAGGGAAGAAGATTGTGGCGGCGCTGAACCAGCTTTGCGGTGAGGCATCACTACTAGCAAAGAATCCTGAACTGCTCAACGTCACCAAGTATTGCATCGAAGGGGCAGATATGTTGAGATCCATCGCAGATATTTGGGATCTCGCATCAGGTGTGAAGAACGGTCTGTTCCACCAAGACACTCCGGTCGGGGAAGTCTACAAGGAGTTCATCAGCGATGAACCAACCAGAACCTCGTCGTCAAGAAGGTGGAGGAGCTCCGAGGAGTTTCTGACAACTGCAGAGTTCGAAAGGCATGATCGAAGAATTTCGAAGTTCAGAGATCGAAGCTGGGGGAAGGTATTCACGTTGAGCGTGATCAAGGCTCCCAAGCTTGACTTCTACGGTCGTGGCACAAAAGACGACTACCAGAAGAATTGGGACCTTGGGCTGACCTACCAGAATGAGCTGCGCGCGTCGATGAAGAACCTCGCGTATGCAATGAGAAGAGATGAAAGAGCTCACCAGCACAACCTTTTGCGCTGGATGATCTGTGGGCCAACCCCCAGCGACATCTCTGACGCATGCATTGGGGTGCATTGGGGCAATCAACTCACTTATGTGCGTTTCCTTCATCATGAGGAGGTTGCAGCCATTGGTCGGGGAAAGGCATGCTACGGATCAGTCGTACACAGTTTATTTCCGTCAGGACAAGTCCGAGCTAAGGGACCTCTATCGGGAGATCGAGGTCGCCAGGAACTTCCTGTGGTGCATCGACATGATCTACGAATCAACGCTGCCTGCGATGAACATCAATTCCATCAGCTTGGCGCCACACGCGGCTGACAGGGCCGCTGAGAACCAAGATCGACGCAAGTGGGTAAGCTGGCTGAAGGAGATAGAAAGGAAGGCGGAGAAGGACAACATGATCGACTTCGACCAGAACACCTATAGCACCATTCACGAAGCCGACAGGGAACTGGAGAGGTACCCCGAGGACTTCGCGATCGGAGAGGAGCCGACGTGGTGGGTAATGGGTTCATCGAAGACGGAACCGCCGCAGAAGACGGAGCGACAGCAGAAGTCAGCGTCAAGCTCCGGGCAAAGGAAACAAACCTCTGGTGGGCCAGTCCCCCAGCAGGGAGCTTCAAGTGGGGGGTCGTATGCGAGCGATGCTGTCAAGATCGACAACGAGATCATCGACTCCATATTCCGCATGAACTCCGGTGGTGATGATGACAGATGGACAATCATCAACCCAACTGCTGGACTCGACACATACACCTCATTCGAAGGGGGTATTACTCTGAGTGGCGCAACTGTCAACGTGAAGTTCAACATAGACGCCAACACAGGGTACCCAATCATACAAACTGTATTTGGGCCGTGTCTCGCAGACGGGAAGAACGCGACATATTGGGAGTGTATGCTGAGATGCCTGACTTCTTCGCTGGTACATTTCGAGGAGAAGACCAGCGCAGAGAAGATCATTCTTTCCTATGTTGGAAAAGGGAATGCGGCATGGCTTCAGCTGTATGCTTTCATGTGTGCCCAAACAGGATGCTTGATTACTGGACGCCTTCCGGGCGCCAAAGCCATCAACGCGTTGATCCAGGCAGAGAAGAACCCAGACAACGCACCTGGACGGTTGATCCGGATCATCAAGGAGCAGAAAAGGGGCCCCATTGGTGGGGCGACGATTCGCGACATGATGATTCAGAAGAAGAGCTTCTTGGTCCTGGATTGGCCCCTGAGGGCTGTCAATGCGAAAGGGAGCACGAAGACCTTCCAGATGATGGTCAACGAACAGGGATGGACAAACATCGAGGAGAGATCGTACTACGGTTCGAGTGAGCAAGTCTCCTCGTCCGCAGATACGACGAGCATCATCTCCCGATTGCAGAAACTGGAAAAGCTCATCGTCGAACGACGGAGGCGAGACACGGATGATTCACCTGTGTCGGTGCACATTTGGATGTCGCTCTATGACTGGGTGTGCATGAGAGGGTGTGGGTGGCAGGTGACCGCCAACCCCATCATTGACTCCTTGCAAAAGACGATATCCGACCTCGTCAACACGTGCAAGGGCTTGGTTGTGGTGTGCGTGAATCGCACGTAGCTTTCCATGGAGGAAGAGGGGACTTGGGGACGATCGCCAACAAGGTGAGCGAGATCTGCAAGGCGGCAGGCGCGTTGGTGACCGAGAATGATCGCCTGTGGCGCGTTGCCCACGCGCTCACAGGTAAGAACTACAAGATCCCTGGAAGCTCGAATCTGCAACATTTCCTCTTGAAGCGATTGTTGGTGGAGAAATCCATCGATGTGATCGCGCCAAGCAACGCGTTCGTGCGTGAGCTGGAGGAGACATGCATAAACGAGCCCGACCTTCGATTCAATATCCCGAAGAACATGGAGGAGTCGAAGGTGAAATTCGAGTACAAGCCGACCTTCACTGCTCAATCAAAGCGGAAGCAAGAACGGCAGGATGAAGGACACGGCGGACAAGATGCGTTTGGGAACATCGATGTCAGTGATCAACGTCTTCGATGGTATTCGGTCACCGAGCTCAGTGAGTTGATCTGCGAACTTTGTGTGAGAGAGATGAGATGAACAAGTCGAAGGTGCTCGGGTCAAACTCAAAATTCAATCCCACTTCTTGCGTGAACTGTTGCGCGAACTGGAATGCGGATACGAACGGTGTTGTGAGATCAACCGAAGGGAGGAAACTGTATACGCGACTTTTCGCAGAATGCGTGGTTGCAATCCCAGATCTTCAACATCTCATGGTGGACGTCAACAATATTCAGGCCATGACCACGATTATACGGGAACTTGCATATTCCAAGCTGAAGAAGGAGCTATCCCACGTGGGTTTCGTGAGCATGACAATGGATCAGGCAGCACAGTTCTACAATAACGGTCACGGGAAGCAATTGTGTGCATCCCGGGATGTGATCACGTGCAAGAATTCCGAGGGAGTTGAGGAGAGGACCTCCATCTTTGTGATAGACAGAGATCTTGGCAACGTGGCCTATTCATCCTGGATCAAGAGCGTGCTCGATCAGGGGACGATGTACGACCTCCTGGGACAGACTACGAATGAGGAATCCTTGGGAGACGTCGTCGAGATGATATTGGGATTCTTTGAGGTGATGTCGTACTTTCAGCACGAACTTCCATTGTGGAAAGATGTATGGAAGATCAAGAGGGAGTTTGAGCATTCAATCGTACGACACCTCGCCGGGAACGTGAGCCACACAACGGGCCAGAACCGAAAGCGGAACAAACCATCCGCCCAGCTCGGGGCGCCCACGAAAGAAGTGCTGGACATCATGAACAAGATCAAGCCCAGACATCCGCGATCCCTGACGACCGAGCATGCCACCCAAGGATCCAAGAGGAAGGCAACAGAGAGCGAAGGTGACGGTCTTGGTCAAGTGCCAGACCCGAGCCGAAGCTCTCAGCCCAACGTTGAGAAAGAAGAGAAGAAGCAGCGAGTGATTGATGGGCGGAGAGCGGCACTCGGATTCCTAGTTTCAATGGAAAAGTGCATGGGAGAGATGGGAATTTGCATGAGATGCGCGAACCTGGCCCACGACGGCGACTGCAAGAACTATGAGGAGGCTGCTGGGAATGAGAAGGCGATGAAGAAGATCCGTGAACTTCTCAGCAGCGATCATGTTTCCTCGGATGAAGAAATGAGGGATACGGAAGAGCCGTCCTCATCGACGTCCAAGGAACGCAAGAAAGGGGGACAAGAAGGGAGAGAGACAATAGAAATGTATAGCTATACCATCAACCTGGTGGAGATGGCTGACACGGCTGAGGGAGGAGAGCTACAATGCGGTGGCGTGGACCTCACCTACAATCCGTGCGGGGACAACAGAACGTTCAAGACGACGCTAGAGCGAGGATGTGACACCATCCCATGCTACATCCCGAAGTACGGCGACGTGAGTGATGTGCATATGCCATGGGCGTACGCGTCTATTGTTGACCCCAAGTACTTTCCCAAGGGTGCCAACCTTGAGCAGGTGGATGTTATGCAGCTTGGCAAGAGCGTCAATTTCTGCGTTGCTCCTTTTGACGGTGCTCCACTATGCAAGATTGGCGACGATCGCTCGGTATTTGCTACGAAAGATCAAGCAAACCAGCTATCTCACAACCTATGCAGAGTCCTTCGGCACAAAATCGGCAATTGCCGGGGAAGTGTTTTCAGATGCGATGAAGGTGGATGGGTCGACATCGACGCAGTCATTGACGACCGAAATAACGACATATTCCCACCTTCAACTTCGAGAGCAAAACGATACATGGGCATCATGGAAGTGATCAAGTGGCAGGAGTCCGGACAAAAGAAATCGAGGTTTCAGGTCCTGGCAGCAAGGTTTCCAAGCGTCATGAACCCGAATGACATGAAGGCGGCCAGGGAGGAGATGAACTATGCTGGCCTGGATCGGGATGACATCGACAGGATGTTCAACAGATGCGATGGATGGTACAGGCCTTGGTGCATCCGAGTCACAACTGGTCACAGTGATTTTGGATTCATGAGCTCATCCGCACTGGCAAATAGGTATTCCGCAAGAATGGGTGATTCTCTCGGAGGAGCATTCCATGTGACGTATGTGGAGAACCTGCCAAGCATCGTACGCTGTGGGCTAGTCCCCGGCGGGATCGATGGCGGAAACAGGCTAGCATTGCACTTCGGAGCATTTGCTCCATGGGATGAGATGAACGTAGCAACGAAGGTGACGCTACGAAACGTAAGGTCGGGGGATCCGATTGCGATCATCTACATTCCCAGTGCAACCCTCGCGCGGTATGGAGCTGGAGTCGCGGCAAATGGTACATTCATGGTCTTTGACGTGATCCCGTTCTATGAGGTCAAGTCCATTTGGATTGGCAAAAGCAACGGAGGGAAACGCCTGGAGTACGGGGACGTTAAGCGAGCGTACTCAAAATGTGTGGAAAACGAGATCTGTCCGGGTTTCGTCAACTCCTCCCAGGAATCGGCTGCGATGTTCCTCCAGAACGTCGCGAAGATCAACGAGAGGATGCCTGAGACCGAGGCAGGTGCCGACAATCTGCACTACATCAAAGACATGGTTGATCGTGCATGCAAACTGTTTCGGGAAAACAAGTTGGAGGAGTTTGATGCGCAGACCAACGAGGTCAGGGACGAGATCAGCAAAGTCGTCATCCTGAATGACGAGACATGGGAAGGACTGAGGTGCCGGATATGTCCGTCATGTGCGACCGCGATTCCCACATGCTTCTGTGTGTGCCTGGAATGTGGAGCGCAATTGATCTCTACCGGGAGATTCTACATCCACATCAGTTCCGACGACGACGAGGGCAACCAAAGGCCCAATGTCTCGGGTGATGCCAGGCGCGCGCAAGACGAAGCCAACCATGATGCGGCAGCACAGGAAGAGGATGATGAGGCGGAGGACGTTCCTGAAGAAGACGACATGGACACGCAAGGATACACGTCCGGCTACATGTCTGAGGAAGAAGATGGCGGTTGGCAACACCGCGACAATGACTTGGCATCGCGGGATATCATAAACACCCAGCGGATGGCGATTTGCCTTGATGAGCCGCGCGAAGCTCAATACATGGCGGGATTCATCGCACTGCAGATGTCAAAGATGTGGGGGATGTTCGAAGGTGGTGAAAAGAGAACGGTCGATGCCGCGCTCGAAGGGAGGCTGGCCCATACCACAACGACTTCGCGAAGTACCCCAACATGACTGAGCACGATCAGGAAGGGATCCTGTTGCCGTCAACGGTCCAGAAGATTAGCCAATCTCAGAATGTTCGGACAAGGACCTTCCGGTCGGCTGAGGAGCGTGATGAATACATTCGTCTGATGGTATGCAAGTGCGAGGGGCTATACATATTCTACAAGCTGTGGATTGCAGCGAGAATCCTCGACGTCACCAAGGACGAAATGAAGCTCCTGGTCAAGGATCGCGTGCACCCGGTGGGTGATATTATTTACAGATGCTTCTCCCTGGCTTTCAACTGTGAATATATATCGTTCGTAAGGGATGGCTTGAACCTTGGCAAATATGGTTATTCGGTAAATGTGAGCGCCATTATTGCAGCCACTGACCCGAATAAATGCGACACACCTCTGCTGGATTGGTGCCTCCGAATGGGGCATTGGATACCAGAAGATCATCACAAGAAGTGTGTCCGGGCGCGAGAAGCCCAAAAGAATTTGGACGAAGAGTTCCGTCGACGTACCCACAGACTGTCCATTGGAGACAGGTATGCGTAATGCAGATGTTGATTGCGGCACGATGTGGGCTAGTCCCCATCTGTTGCTTGCGTCTCATCAACGTCATTGCGATGGAACGACTCTACATCATGATATGATTTCATGCGTCCAAGATGAATGGATGTGTATACATTTACATATTCCGACGGCTATGACATTCCGGATATTCATGGATGGAACTATTACCTCATGGATGATTTCTTTTCCATTATATATATTATTCATGGTACCTGGAATGGCTATGTTTTGCATGTATTGCTCGCCAAATCTTCTTTGCCAATGGCATTCAGATGGCACATGACCGTGCGCTGCTATGGATTTCTATGGCCAACCCATTTCTGTGGATGACGGCTGCGCGATGCGCAAATGCGGCAGCCGGGATTTCAAGTGGTTGCGTATTGGCCAGAGGCAAAATGTCTCTTGCATCTGAGTATAGGAATGTGCTACGATTTGCGGATGCATGTTTCTGCCTTAATTGGACCTGGCAAGTTTCACAATGAATGGACGGTGTAGCAATAGTGAGTGAAAGAGTGTTCGACACAGTTTCGTAGCTGAAGCCGTGGCCAGTGGAACGTTTTGTGGTGTTTGGACCGCATGATGAACAATGCGACCCAAATGGGGGATGTTAAAACCCTCCTGGCCCCGTGCCTAAATTGGGAAGCAGTTCTGAGGTCCGTGTTTGTGTTGCTTACAGGGTTCCATTGATTGCCATTTGGCTCAAGTCACAAGTGAGGTTCAAGATCTTATGTGAAGCTGCGTTCATACGTGATCGGCAATTGAGAGCGGAAAACACTTCGCTTGCGCTGCATTTGTCAGGACCACTGTTGTAACTATTATTCCTTCTCCCTTACAACATTTACACGGGTTCGGCTATAACGGTTTGACCGTATACACCTTTCTACGTGGTTGGTATTTACAGCTTGAGGGTTCGGTGGACAGCGTCCCACGGGACGTCACCTTGCCGTCTCTTGACAGTTTGCATGTGCGATTGCCGCACGGATCGTAGCCGGCTGAGCCTCGAGTTTTCATTAGCAAAAAGGAGCCCGCGCCGCAGCAAGCGGGATTTGCCAAGGCCAGTTACCCAGCTTCCAGGCAACCAACTATTGTTATTGGTGAGTTGTTTGCTCGTCGAAACTCGCTTGGCTGTAGTTCTTCTGAATTGATTCGTCGATGGAAGACATCCCGCAACAGTTGATAGGTGGTTTATCCCAGTATGGATCCATCCCAACTGGTACCGGGCTTTGTCCATCCACAGAACCAAAAACTATTGTTTTTGGGCCATAGCCCAAGTTGAGCCAGGCTTCCTTGGCCGGACACGCAATGCACGGAGCAGGCGACGCTCAAGTAAACTTAGCACGTGGCCCCCCCCCCCCCCACACGTTTTAGATTGCGTGCCAGCTGCAGAAAGCAGCCAAGGCAATGCAATTGTGTTTGCAAATCATCGGCTTTGCTTCCTCAAGCAAGGATGCTAGATATGCATTTTGACAAAGGTGCGGACAGGAGCACTGGAAAGCACAACTTGGAATTCATGTCGGTTTTGCTTCCGCCAAGTTTGCCTTGCTTTGCCTTGAGCTATAAGCCCTTGCGAGGGCTTGGGGGGCCTGCGCAGGGCCGCAAATGCCAAAGCCAGCAAGCTTGGACGACATGTTCATGTCGTACCTGCCCAGAACTGGCCTTTTTTTGTGGTTGCCCAGTGAGAAAAGGGTAGCCTTTTGCTTCCAGGTCTTTTGGGCAAGTAAGTAGGGCATTTTTGAGGCAAAGAGGTCTTGATTTTACTAGATGAGGCATTTTGTTCGTTTGTCCAAGTTTGGTCCATTGGTCCATTGGAAGCACGGCAATCGTTGAATTCTTCAAGTCAGCCCAGGACAAGCTGATTGACAAGTACGCGGAACAGCTGCCAGTTCTCTACCAGGCCATGCCTTGTTGCTTCGCTCCATGTGGGTGAGGAGGTTGTCCCTTGCCTTCAGGCCAGGATTCGAGGCTAAGCTGTGGTTTTTCGTGTCGCCCAGCAGGGCCTTGTTGCAATTGACTGGCTTTTTGTTTCGGGCCACCAACAAAAAACGGCTTTGCGAAGCCGCCCGAATTCTTTCGAAAGTGCCAGGGCCAGCAACAAACACCTTCTAAAACCCTGCGAAGCCCCGAGCCCGAGTTTTCAAACCGACTTGACCAAGCCAAGTATTTGGCCAATGATATGTCTCCAGTCGGCCAAGGCAGCAAACTAAGGCATGCAAGCGCGGAACGGGACACTTCAGTCGTCGTTGAAGCTATTTTGCTTGGGTCGGACTACGTGTGTGTGTGTGTGTGAAGTGAGGCAGCGCGTACTTCTTTGCACGTGCGCGGGTCGGCACATGCCCGCACTCATCATGCATTATTTTGCGCTTTGTTCGGGGAGCCAAATGGCTTGCAATCATCTTAGTAAGCAGCCAGGTCTTCCAGTGGCACCCTTTGGCCCTGCTTGGCCCAACGAAAACGAACCAAAGAAAAGGCAAGCCCCTTTTTATGTAGGGGGGACCGCTAGGCCAGCATCCTTTTATTTTGCAAGGGTATCAAGTGCCGAGCACCGGCGCCAGTCGATTTGCCAGAAGTACGATGTCAAGAGTCTTGGCGCACTTGGGTTGTCCAATGAGTGATTTTCACGTGCAATAGTTTAACGGCACCTCGCTGAAATACTTGGGGTCACTCGGCGGGGACAGTTCCCTTGTTGGATTGTGAGCATGAGGCTTCAGCCAAATGGGGTCCCATCATTGGCACATGGCAGCAAGTCACTAGTTAATTAGTTTTGAGAAAACAAACGATTGGCTTGGCCTAACGTTTGTCTTGCCAGGACAAACAAAGTTATGGCCGTCTACGGAACCTTTGTTTTTGTTTCTCTGGAGAAACAATTGTTTCTTCCGAACTCATGCTTATATTCTTCTGTCGCATGTGCGGAAACGTTGTTTTCCAATAGAGGAACAAACGTTTTTCGAAAAACGTGTTTTTCCGGGACGGCCGCTGGCACGTCTCCGGCTCCGCCACAGCGACTGGCTTCGCCACTTTTGCTGCTCCTCCGCAGCCACGGCCACTGGCTCCCTATGTGACCGATATGTGGTGTTTGTGCGTGTTGTATGCATTGTCCGCATGATTCCTACGAAATTGTTAGCCTTTCTTCGTGTTACTGTGCATGTGGCATGCGTTTCTGTCTGCACTTTTGGTGCAGCCGGTATGCAGATGAGTGCCGGAGCTGAGCTGGGGCGGAGCTGAGCAGATGAGAGCCGGATTGTCGCTGGCCCGAACCAGAGCCGAGCCGAAGGCGGAGCCGAGGCGGAGCGGAGGTGGATCGACACGAGAGCTGGCTGGATGGGTGCTGGAGAGAGCGCGCGATTGCAAGCAACGGTCTCACAAAGCCGAACAACAGCCTGATAAAGCGGGAGGGTTTGGGGGGGGGGCGCAGCCCCCCCCATGAGAAGGAGAACAGCTAATAAACCCTACCTGAGGCCCCTAAAATCTTCACCACTTGGAGAAATGGTGGTTTCATTTGAAAATCTGTGCACCAGATCGGTTCGTCAGCGCCAGAACGGCTTTTAGAACAACAAGGTGATTTCGCAACACACATGTTTAGTTTTACGTCAAGTTGTACGGCATGCGAACAGCTTTGAACGGGTTTTGAACGCTTTACGAGTAGTATTTCCAACACCGAATCCTAGGCACGGCCCAGGACATGACGCAAAAAGAACGTAAACATGCACTGGACTACGCGAGAGTAACGTGATTGATGGACTCCCAACAAGCGACGTCAGCAACACAAGTCTGCAAACCCGAGCGGTTTTGTTGCACCAGTTTCGATTCCACATTAAGAAGGCAAAATGGTATTGTCCTGAAAAACGATCAAATTCAACATTTTTGGGGCAGCGGGTAGTAGAGAAAGCACGCGGTACTAACAAGAAAACAGCACCCTCCCCCCATTCCAAGCAACAATCCGCACTCCCCACCCCCAACAACAACCCCCGTTGTTGTTCGAGCATCCCCCCCAACCACAATCCTGAGTAAGTACTCCCCCCCCGCATTGTTCGAACGATCATAACCCCCTCCCCCTTACGTTCCGACAATCACCTCCCCCTCCCCACACAACAGTTCCCGCCGCCCAATGGTTCTTCTCCGCCGGGGGGGGAGGGGGTTATTGGTTGAGAAGGCTTGTTGGAACCATGATCCACCCCCCCCCCCCCCGAGGCCAAAAAGGTTAGTTTTCACCTGGAAAAAAATAATTTTTCCAGCTCTAGAACCTTTGTTTTCGAGCCCCTCAACTAATTTTTGTTTTTTTTCCGGCCAGGTAAACCATTGTTTTTTCCTTGAGAAAACAAACTTTCTTTGTCTCGGCCGGCGCCCTGTCACTGAGTTTCACACACAGGGTTTCCACCTGGACAGGGTTTCCACCTGGGAAACCAACGTTTGCTACTCTAGTTAAGAAACTTCTGACTCGCTCCATACTCATCATTGAGGGGATATATCTCTCGACCCTTTTCGCCCACTTGACACGGATTTCTACGGAGGTTTTGTATTCTCTCTTCATGTTTCAATACAGGAAAGGGGTTCCAACAGCAAAGCCGCACCCAATACTTCAGCCCCAGTTCCTGCACCAAGTGTTTACCTTGTAAGGTTTCACATGACACTGGCTGTCGTATGCTGCCTGCCTAAGACACAGCTGGCTGCCCGTGCAGCTGTCACCTCGGAATGCCACCATCACCTGAAGTGGGTGATTTCCCGTTGGCGTCCAGAAGTACGCAGTATGTGTCGTGCCACCGTTTCCATTGTTCACAGTGCCCCCCAAGCAATGGCTTCCTTTGACAGTAGAATATTGGAAGGGCGGCTTCCCTATTTGCCAGGTTTTGTGAGAGGTCGAAATCCCTGCTATCATCCATTTACATGGACATGGCAAAGAAAACTCATTGTCCGTGAACGGCGGCTTTGGTAGCTTGTTGTTTTGGACCCCATGAAAGCCACAAAATGAGTTTTTTGTGATGTGGAGCACTCAGCTGCAAGTGGCTTCCTCCAATGGTGGGGAATACAGCAGATGAACAGCGATGTGCAGTTTGCTTTCTCGTCGCTGTGGCCCTTTGCATTTGGCCTTTCGGAAGCTTTTCTTCTGCCTGCTCAATCCGCAGCTGATTTTGCATTTGATCTTCGAACTTGTCTCACTTGGTTCTTTTCTTTGACGTTGAAGCTTTCAGCTTTGTTTTAGGGGGAAGAGTTCAAAGGGAAGTCAGAAAGAAAGCCACCCCCCTCTGAGCTTTTCCCTATGAGGCCGGCGCCGGAGCTCGCGGAGGCTGGCGTGGGCTCGGCATGGTTTGGCCTTGGGTCGCCTTGTTTCAAACGTGGAAGCTGTGGGGGGTCCTGGTGGCACCCGTGTTTCTTTGGATCCCTTCAGCGTGCTGCCAGGGCTTCCTGGAGTCCACACATCCCTCGGGGGCGGAATTCGGGGAGCTCCACAGTAGGCTCATGTGAGGCCGCGCCTGGCAGATGGTTCTTGTTCACGTGATCCATTTGTGTTGAGCCAAACAGTTTTCTAGGTGCTGCCGTTCTAGCATTCAAGCATTCGAGCTCACCATCCGCTGGGTTCTTCCCATGTTGATTCATCCTGTTTGGGCATTTGGCATTGGGGGAGTGTGAGGCGAGGGAAATCGGACAGGCAAAGAGAGCCTGATGTCCAATCAAAACTGACTCAAAGCATTACTTCTGCCTTTGTTCGAACAAGCGGAGCCATCGCCCTCTTGAAGCAAACATGTCCCTTGTGAAGCCCGACGCAACTCCGCAGGACCATTTCCTGGCCCGGGAAAAAGGCTCTCAGCCCATGGTCCAAGTTGCATTCCTTGCTTTCGGAGGCGGCCCAACCTGCGGCGCAATCGGTCTCCAAGGTGGGGCTTGGAGGGGCACGCCTGCGTTTTGAATTTGTACAAATCGTCCCTTGTGTTGGGAGAAGAGTTACCTTCACCCTCCAGCGGGATTAGTAAGTGCGAAGGGCTATTGGCAGCTCCCAAGGCCACGGCGGCCACCAGACGGCCACCAGACGGCTTTTCTGGGAGGCGGATCCGCGCAAGGAGAAGTCCGGCGGCTGGGGCGGGGGCTTCCTGAGCAGCGGCCTGCAGACCCTGAAGACCTTGCATGGTGCTGCTGAAGGCGCCCGCTTAGCGGTTGCGCAGAACGGGGCTTTCGGGGCAGGAGGGGTTGGCAGGCCGGGTTTTGGTCTTGCAGAACTGCCAGCTTCATTCATTGAAAGGCATATTTGGCATGGCGGATATGTGTTCTTTGTTTGGCTGGGAATCTGGGCTTAGAGGCCCAGAAGAATCAACACCCGGGTTAACAAGTTTAGGTAGATAGGCGCGGCAAGAATCCTCTTTTGATGCTGCGCCATGTGCTCGGGCGAGCTTTTTCAGTCTGCCTCAAAGACTGGCACGGCCTTTTCAGCGGCGATTTTTAGCCCTTCCTGCGATCATGTCGGTATTACAACAGAAGCTCTTTTTGTCGCAGGTTTCCTGGGAAGGCGTCGGCCAAAGGCTTGGGGTCAACGCGAAGACTGCAGCTAGAGGGGGGCAGCTTGGAATAGGTTCCTTTACTTCTACTCTTTGGCAATACTCAAAGCAACCAAACAACCCACACTTGGATGCTGTTCTGAGACCCCTGCAGTGAGATGGAAAGTGGGGGGGACTTGGCAGCCTTGCAGAGAGTGAACAAACGAAATCGACTCCTGTGAGACAATGCGTGGCTAGCCGGTTACTCCCAGATTTTGCATTGAACTAATGAGCGTCCTACACAAAAGGCGAGCGCTCAGACCTGTGAGTTGGCGGTTGGTGGCACCTTGCCTGGGCCGCAACCGGTGCTGTGCTTTTAAAGCGATACCGGCAAGCCACCCACCCTTTTCGTTACCTATTTCTGAGAACCCAAGCACCAGCCTACGCACTGCTTCCGCGGCTGAACAAGAAAGCTCGGCAGATTGCGAATGGTTTGCCTGAAGATAGGAGCTCCATGCTACTTGTATTTTGTTGTCCGTTCTTGAACTGCAAACGTGTCCCCTCTTCACTCGCACCCTTTCTCCCTGTTTTTCGGAGGTGTGGCTCCCTCTTTGACAAGTCCTTTTCTTCCATTGGGGCACCGCGAGGGTGGGGGTCTGGAACTGGGGTTTTTATGTTGGATGGTTTTGAAGGAAAAGCGGATTCATTCCCACCTTTTGGAGGTGTCCCCAGTTCTTCACTTCCCACACGTTGCTAGGAAAACGGGCCATCCCAAAACAGGTTCCCTTTGGGTCGCTGGTTGCAAGCGGGGCTTTTCGGAGGCATACGGGAGCAGATGGAGAAGTCCTTTGAGGAGGCAATCCGCTCAGAGGAGGCCAGCAAAAACCCCCTCTTGGTGGCTCCCAGTCATCCCCTTAGCCTTTTGGCTTTTTAGTGTTTAGTGGCAGTTTCCATTCCACTGCCACTAACAGTTAAACTTTCAGCCCAGCCCTGATTACCCACCCAAAAGGCGTCTTTGGTTGAGGTACGGGGTCAACGGTTCTTGGGAACCCCATGGCCAACCCAAAGTGGAGTTAGAAAAGGGGCTTCTCCCCTGAATTCCCGGGGTGGTGGCCTTCTCCCTCCCACCCTCAACCAACTCCCCTTCATAAAGTGGGGTGTTGTTTGTCACTTCCCAGCTATATGTTCGATATCACTTTGGGCCAGGCTTTTGACGATTACCTAAGGCCGGCTTGGGCAGCAGGTATCTATCGGCGAATGAGGTCTCCACTCGGCAGGGGAAACATGCTAAGGCGCCCGGGGCAAACAGGTAAGTCAGTTTGGGAAGGTCAACTCAAGCCAAGCTTACTTTGGTGCGGGTAGTGTTAAGGAATGCAAATTTGGTTGATGCAAGTCAGCTAATATTGCTAGCTTAGCTTGGGTTCCTTTGCGACTTTTAGCGCAGGGGCGAACTCATAACAGCAATTGAGTCTACATGATGAATTGCGTGCATGTGGGTGTAAGTGCTGAGTTTTCTTTTGACCTGCAGCAGTCTCAGATTCTGTAGTTCGACGAGGTCAATCAATCAGTACAGCATAGTGCTGTGAGCTAAGGTCAAGGTAGGTCTGGTTTGTTTTAGTTTACTGTAATGTAGTTCAATCTGTTTGTTTCTGGCTATACAGGTTGTTGGGCTGGTTTAGCGAAGCTGGTGTAATACAAGTCGACTTCCGAATTTAGTCTCGCTTGGCTTACCGTGCTTGCGTTGTGTGTGTGTGTGTGTGGTGTGTGGGGGGGGGGGGGGTTGGTTTGTTTGCTTCAATATTGATGTCGGTTTCCAGCTAAAGACTTAAAGATGCCTGAGGATTCGCTGCTCCCAGCAGCACTTTTGAGAAAAGGATGTGTTATTCACGGGTATGTTGGCCCATTGGCACACTTCCGACCACAGGCCATGTCGCAGATTTGAGTCACGCGTTGGCTCAGGAGATCTCGACAATGCAGGTGGTACAGGGCTTGAGGGGTGCTGCCGAGAAGGGCGCTGCACTGCGCGTGGACAAGAAGGAGGCCACCGTGCGGCGAAGCGAGCGCCGTTTGGGATTCGAGCCGGCTTGTTTAAAGCAAGCCCGATGTAGAGAATATGTCTTGTGTGTTTGGGTAGTTCCTTTTTGGACTTGAGACATCATCCAACATGGGGTTTTCAAGTATGGGACGAACCATGTACCCAACTTGGGTACCCCTCCGAATTTCAATAAATCGAAACGGCGGGTCGCAGTGTCTAATCCAATTCGTCCCAAAGGGACTTCCCACTACAATGGGAGTTTGGCAACTTTAGACATGACATGTCCAAAACACATTGACGTTTTGCCTGTTTGGTGTTCATGTGGCAGTCCAATCCGAGTCGAAGCTCAAAAGCGGAAGCTGTTTGGTGATGGCTTTCTTGGGTGGTTGGTGATGATTGGCACTATTAGTGACTAGTGATGAATCACTAGGCATCTCAAAGCCACGCACTTTCCCTGCGGTTGAGAACCGTCGCAAGTGATTTGAACACATCGTCTTGGTTCGGAATGGTTTGATTGCTGAGCTATCGGGCCCTGACCAAAGCAACAGCACTGCTCAGACAAAACAGGAGGTACTAATCAAAAAGCCTAAAGACAATCCCTTTTCGAAGGGGCTTGCATGAAGTGCTTTCCTTGTAGAGCGTACCTTGCAAAATTGGCTGCTCCATGCTATCTTTCGCGCCTTCAACAGAATAAATTGGGACCAAGCCGCGGCAATCCAAATAAAGGGTGTACTCTGGGTCCCCCGATCCCGCAAGCTGAGTCCCCGACAAGCTCGAACAAGTTGCATGCTTGCAACGCCCGCAGCACCACCACACGAACCGGTTCGAGGCATTGTGCTAGGTGCAACTTGCAGGCTCCTCATCAGAATGATGGTATGCTCAGTGCAAAGAAGTATAAATTCTTCCGCGATGGTGCCTGCGCAGCGTGAACCGCTTCCCTGCACTAGGCTAGTTAAGTTGTAGTAGTGCCTTTCAACATCATGTACCTTCCGCTAGCGAATCGTACCCTGGCTGTGCACATTTGCATAGGCCATGTCGCATGCGTGGGTTGGGGTGTCAGCTATCGATTGACTGATTCCCAGGTGTCGCCGCGGCCTGACGCTTGGGCGAAACAGAGCGGAAAGCCAAGGTTTGCGAATGGATGGCGAGATGTCAGCCTGGCAATATAAAGGGGCAGTCAACGGCAATTGTTTCGGCCACCGTTTTGTCAGAGGCGAGTCGCAAGCACAGGTGCCTCTGTCCATTTATTCATGAATATTATGGTCACGGTAGCGTGGGCAAGAGGCAACTCAGGTTGCGGCAGGGTTCACAAGAGATGCAAGCGACATGCGGTTGCTGCTTTTGCTCGCTCCTTTGCCCAGCTTCTTTCGCACGCGTTTCCCTAGAAGAGGCACTCATCTAAGTCCACTAGCTTGAGCAACGGAGAGGCCCCAGTCCCAGCGGAACCGGGTATCAAGTAAGACTTCAGAAGTAGGAGGTACCATAGGTACCTACCAGGTTTGTAGCTGATGCTTCGCCTGGGCCTGTGTCAAACTGGTAGTTGGTTTCATTTGCAGGGGTTACCAGGTCTAGGAGCCGAGCCTTGCACGCAGTGCGATTGTTTTGACTTTGCACATGTGGATTATTTTGTCCGACATGACAATGTGCATGTTCATTGTTCAATGTGATAAACCAAGAAACAATACATATATATATATATATGTACATATGCATGTGTCTGTGTATGCATGCCTTGATGGGTGAGCGCCCCAAAGGTGGCTGTTTGGTTTCGGGCCTGCTTAGTCTCAGGACTTCAGCCCCACCAGCGAGGCTGCCTCCGTGCCTGAGGAAGTCAAGGCCCCCGGCCCCACCCGACCCCCTGCCCGCTTTGGCGAGAAGAGACAGGGCCGGTTTGCGGTTGCAGGGGTCAGCGGCTCATAGGGTCAATTCTGAGTTGGTTCATGCTTGACTTTTGTATTGGAAGAAGCCCGCTTCAGGCACCAGCAGCCTGAAGGGCCTTAATGCTACTGCATGATCCACACTGGTTGCTCAAGGATAGAGGCCCATGTTTGCATATGCGAATCAGGGCGCATGTGCAACCTGCGTTCGCACACTGGCAGTTCAAACTGCCAGAATGCGTTGTCACTGCAGGTGCAGCAGAAGGTGCCTCAGCAGACGCAGGAGGGAGCTCGGTGGGTGGCAGCCACTAGGTGCGGCAATGCGGCTGCACGCTGGCGCTGGGTTCAAACGGCCAGGTGTTCAGCACTGTATGCTTGCAGAAAGCCTTGCCACACTTTAGCCGTGGACACGTCAGGTCCCCGGAATGTCAAACGAAGGCCCGCTACAACCGTTTTGTCTCGGGTGAGCAACACCCCAGATTGGCAAGGGCTTTGTTGTTGCATAATTACGGGCCATTCCACTGCCAAAGTTTGCTGTTCTTCGCGTGTAACATGGATTGAAGCTTAAGAGCAGTGTTTAGATGCCATGCTCATGGCCTCTTGTCTGTGTTATAGTCCGCGCTCTGACGCCAATTCCGAGGGAAGAATCCGGCACGCATACGGTTCTCAATTCACAGCTCACATTGCAGCATGGAATGTCGATTACCGGCAATTGTATTTGGTGCCGGGCAAAATGTTGTTCCTTGACCACGCAGGGGGGGATCCTCGTCCGTGTGGCAAGCCACACTTGTCGCCCTGTGCTTCCTTCTGCTTTGCAGCGAGGAGCAGCTGGAGGCAATGATGACGGAAAGGGAGCGCCTGCTGATGGAGAACAAGAAGCTGAAGGCAGAAAGCTTGCGAGTGCGTGATTGCAAGTTCTGTAAGTGACATTCAGGAAGCAACCAGTTGGTTCCCTTTGGGTGTTTCAGAAATCAACGGTACATTTGGTGCTTAGGGGTGTCCATTCGGATAGTAGGAATTTTGGCCACAAGGGCAGCCAAGCCCGTAAGGCCTGTATGGCGAGATGCTGCAAATTCGAGCACTGCCTTCCCCGCAAGGTGGTTGTGTTCGCTACCGAAGCCAAACCAGGGGGGTTTCTCAACGGTGTGCTCCCAGGCCAGTTGACCGCCAAGATCATCAGTGCAAAGTAGTAGCACGATTCCCCTTCTCGGCAAAGACAGCTACTGACTCATGTTCCCTAATAGGCGGACTGCGTATTTTTGTTAGGTAGTTTTGACCAGATATTGGAGGAGTCATTTAAAGCCATGTTTCTTTCTTGATGGTGCCTGTATCAAAAGATGGCATCTCGTGGCTTGCGTGTTTGGTGTGACGTCAATGTTGTTTGCCCACACGTTGATTTTTGCCGACCTCGCCTACCCATGCAACTCACACCGAACACCTCAGTGTTCGCCCACAAAACAAGTCTGAGTGGAAGGATGTTGTGTGTGACACTGGTATTGCCCGCCTTGTATCCCAGGTCCTGTATGCCTAAGCTGCCGCTTTCAATTGATCCATCCGCAGGCGGAGAAGGAGAACCTTATCCTGGAGGGCACCAAGATGTCGCGGCGTGTGCAGTCGGTGGAAGAGCGTATGAAGGACTTGGGACTCGGGACAGCCGGGCAGTTGATGAATGGCTTTGAGCTTTGGCATTGGTTCAAACCAGTTGCCAGCTTTTGCCTTTGGTCAACCTGGCTGTGAAAGCAATTAGGACTCCAAGCCCGGCCGAAGCGCAGTTTTTAGATTCTGTTTTTGGCGCGAATGCCAGGTGCTTGTGGTCAAGCACGTGCGTAATTCAACAGGACTTTGGGTGCCCATTCGGTGAGGCTTGATAGGCCACCTGTTGCAAAGGGCTACGTGGGGATCGAATTTGGGCATGGAAGAATAGCTGCCTCAAACAGGGGTTGCGACCTTCTCCATGATGAAGACTCCTTTCCCGGAAAGCTTGTTGCCCTAGTGCATGCCCCCATACCCGGTAGTTGCGCTTCTGCTATCCAGCTTGGATGGCATGTTGCAAGAAGTTGTGCTTCGATGGTTGCGAGCCCTAACATGACGCACTTCGAGATGTCCGAAGCGGAAGCATTTGCATGGACAAACTTGTGCTTTCGCCAAGAAAGCATGACAGCTACTGCACGGCGAGGCAACAATCCTTTGAGCCGTCTCAGCTTCCATGAGTGTTGGGAAACCGCAGCACCTTCAAATTTTGTCGGGAACAAATCCAACCTCCCATTTCTCATTGCTTCTCCCTCCCTTCTTCCGAGTAGGATTGGCCAGCACTTCATGTTGAACAGTTCAATCGTCGCGCAAATCCTTGTTTTACAACTTCTCCCTGCGAATCAAGATTCTTTGCCCACCTACCGACCAGGCGGGTGCCGCTGAGCTGCGCCGGGCAGAGCAGCTGCAGTCGGACAGCGACAGGCCCGGGAGGGTGGGCGGAGGGCTGGGTCCTGTTGGATAGAAATGCAGCTCGGGCTTTTTAACATCTTTTGAAGGGCTACTTCTGTGTTTGCTTGTTTTATTTCTGCTTGAGGGTTGGGGGAGTGAGGACTTGGTTTGTATTTCTGGACCGAAGTAATGAGTTTGTCATTTGGAAGGACTTCAGTCGTATCGCAGAACTGGGCAATTCCAGAACCTCCTGTTGGATGGCTTCAAATGCAAAAATCAAACGCAACCCCAGCAAAAACAAGTTGTTCAATGGATTTCACCCTTTAGATCCCATTTTTCGTGGGTTTCCTACAAATGGTTTATGAGAAGGTGCTCCACTGTTGGGAGCGATCACGAGGTTGATTCCGGGTTCGGCATTAGCCTCTAACGGCCGAGGGCCAAAGAGCAGCTGCAGAACCAGCTCAGCCGTCAGACCGCCAAGGTGGAGAAGGCGATGGTGCTTCAAGCCAGAAACGCGTGAAGATCACAGAGACAGTTTGCTCTCAGGGGTGGGCAAGGCTAGTTTAAAAGAAACAATACTATGAAGTAGCTCGTCACCATCCGCACGTCTCCTCCCTGTCAAGATGTCATGTCAATTGGGAAAGGGCAGCAAACAGCTTAGCCAAGAAAGTCCCCATGCGGGCGCGTTGGATTTAACAAAGACCACATTCAGGCAGGGCCGGTTTCTCTGATATGCCCTTAAGCATGGGCCTTGCTGGTTTTCTGTCCTCAGATCAGAGGTTTTCTTTGGGCACATCGTGTTGCGAGCTCACGATGTGCTGCATCTTCATTCCCCTTTCAGTGTTTTTGTTTTTTTCTGCATGTTGGCGTTTGCTTGAACACCATCCACCTGAATTGTCCACACTATTTAAGGCGCCGGTCCTTTATAACCCAGGCTTGCACAGCTCGCCCGGATGCAGGATCCCAGAAACAGGGGATCCTTTAGTTTGGTTTTGGAATGACAACACATTCCATGATTGAGACCGACATGCGAGGGTCAAGACAAGAGCTTTGAGGGCCGTTGCTTCGGCTCTGACAACAAGGCTTCTGTTCCTGACAAACTTGCATGTACGAGCTTTAGATTTGGTTTTGTTCGAGCTTCAACCACGCAGCACCAAACAGGATTTCCCATGGTCCCGTCCACCCAGTGCACCCAGCCCCACGTCACTCCCAACCAGAGCCTGGGCCGGGGCGGGCACCTTGGGCCCTTCCGCCCCGCAGGCGGAGGCGCAGAGCTCCGAGCTGCGGGCCGAACTCCGGCGCGTGGCTGCGGAACTGGAGCCGAACACGGCAGCGGTGGGGTGAACTGGGGCTATGAAACATGCAGACATGACAGAAAGGCATGCTAGCGCCTGATTTTATGCCTTTTCTGAATTGTGTCACGTTTAGCGATGCTTCGATTCCATTGTTCTCATCGGCCGCAACTTGGGTGCCGTTTATCTAGGGGCCCCCGGGACCTTGCCAGCAAAATCACGCGATGGCAGCCTCTTGAATCAGGGCCCCCGTCAGAAGTCAACTCAGGCCGTTTGTTTTCCCACGAGCCTGGCGGGGATGCCAAACCGCAAGTTTCATCCGAATCAAATATAATTCCTGTTTTCCGGAGCAGCGAGTGCTTAGTCTTCTGCAGCCACAGGTTTCGGAGCAGATCTGGCCTCACCAACATCCTGAAGTAGCTTTAGGCTTAGCTTTTCGCAAAGTCTTGGAGGAATCGCCGCAAGTTGAATATCCACAAAGCATTTGAGGGTTCCAGAACATTCTAGTAGAACTAGATGATCCCGAAGGTTTCCAAGAGCTTTTTTTTGTGAACTGGGTCCACCGAATTTCTGGGAGGCTCTGAACTTGGGCTGCGAGTCTTTCCGTGGCGACCATGTCTTTTTGCTTTTGACCTGGGCGATGGCTATGTGTGTGCTTCAATGCCTTTTGTGCTCAGAAGATTGCCAGTTGACAGGCGATGAGGTTGCACATTTTGCAGTTCAGACAACTGGCCATGGCCAATACGCATTGCTGCGGCCGGGAATAGTGCCACCGACAGATGGCCATGGGTCAAAAGCCCGTACCCCCAGTGAACATCCCAATCCCCACTAAAATCGACTAAAATGGGTGGTGCACCTACCCCAAAATGGCGGCCATATGCCATGGCCCTTTTCTTCTGAGTCCTCCACAGTCTTCCCCTCAACCTCTGGGAAGGCCTAGTGCCGTCCGAGCTTGACCTCGCTCCCTTCGCAGGAGCGGGCAAAGCAGCAGCTTCAAGGCGAGAAGCGTCAGCTGCAGGCCATGCGAGCTCGACGGGCTCGGATCGAGTTGCTGCGTTGTCACAAAGCCATTTGCAGAGACAGCTTTCTGCCGCCGGCACTTCTCCCGGAACGCGGCCTTAAACTTCGAGAACAGGTGAGCCTTTCGGGGAGGAGTTTGATGAGTTTGCCCCTGCAATCGCCAGGATACTGCATTGGCAGGGGCACGCCCTCACCTTCTGCAAAAGGAATAGCTCTTCTGCGCGCATTGTTTCCTATGCGGTTGACATCCGCGCTTCTTTCTGGACATAGGCACCCTTATTGGACATAGGCACCCTGGACTCCGTGAAAAGTACCTGACTGATCGTCGATTTTTGAGAGCCGCGACTACAAGCGATTTGTCCACTTGTGCCTTCTTTGGAAGAACGACCAAGCCATCACTCACATTTTGGGTAGGAATCCTGGAAGTTTGATGGTGGGGGCTCGCAGAATCTGCCACGCCACCTCCTCTTGCAATCACAGCTGTTTGTTTTGCGATCATGTTGATGGCTTCATGTTGCGTCGTTACGTCTTGGGAATTTCACCTTTACCCTACTGCAGATGAAAGTGCGCGGGGCCACCCACATCAGACGTTTGGAGTTTCGTGTTTGTTAGCAGCGAGCACCATGGATTGGGCCTCTTTCAACTGCAATCTTGGCCAGTGGGAATGCCCCGCTGCCTGAGAGCTGGCAGCATTCATTGAAAACCATCCTGCCCTTCACTGTTCTGTAGACCCGTGCCCGCAGGCATCGAATCGGCGAAACAAGCCATAGCAAGCCAACAGAGTACATACCCAACAACAGCGCCGCGCATTCGGAACTGGGAACACAGGGCCGGCCCGAGACTCAGTGGCAGATCAACCTCGGAGCTGTCGCCACAACTCCTTGGCCCACATCTGGGGCTCACCGAAAAATAGGTTTGTTGAGTCTGTGTATTTCCGTTTCATGTTTACACACGGTTGGCTTGTCTTCAGCACGTCCAGCCAGCTACGCTTTGCTGATGGTTCTGCAGGCCGACCACCAAGCCCTACAGCTGAAGAGCCGGGAGAGTTCAGAGAAAGAAAGGCGCATGGAGGAGCGCATCCAGCAGCTGGGCCTCGTCATTTTTTGTTGGGTGGCTCCTTCAAAACGACTTGTTTTTTCTTACTTCTTTTTTTTTTGGGGGGGGGGGTTGGCAAATATGAGCCAGACACAGACAAACATATTTTTGGCGTGCCCCAGACGTGGGCCAAGTTGGGGGTCTGGCAGTTTTCGGGGTCTTCTTCTTGACCCAGGGAGAGCCGACCGGGTGGCAATTTGCCATGCCCAAGACCCAGAGGCCCAGACCTGCCAGATTAGACCCATCGGTGTGACGGGTTGTCATGGGTTGTCCACAAAATGTCTTTGGTTCCGGGCGCACTTTGAGTTGTCCTTCTTGTGGGAGTCTTTTAGGCCTGAGCTGAGTCAGTATGTTCCCTTTTTGTGGGGGGGATTGCACGTTCATCGGCACTTGAAGGCTTTGGTATGAGCAGCTGGAAATATGTTGGGGTATCGATTTTTGGTAGTCCCCTACCCGTTTTGCAGGCGGAATGAGCCTGGGTATTCATCCGGCTCCCTTTATAGCATACAGTGGCCTAGTTGATAAATTATTTCGGGAGAATCAATGTGTTCAGCAGGTGGTTTTTGTATGTGTCCTTTAAGGAATCCTGTTCATCAAAGAAGCTTAGTTACACAACTCTGCAGCGTTTAAGTACAAAAGTAGTACGCGATGTGCGCTCCCACAGATCCTCGAAAGTCACAAGTTGCTTTATGCAAGCTTGTGCAAGTTGCTGTGGAAGTTTTGTGCGCGGAAGTTGCTTTGCGCAAGCTGCTTTGTGCAAGCTGTCAAGTTGCTCGGTGCAGGTTGCTCTGTACAAGTTGCTTTGCGCAGGTTGCTTTTTTGCAAGTTGCAGTGTGCAACTTGTGCGAGTGGCCCTGTGCAAGTGGCTCTGTGCAAGTTGCGGCATATAAGTTGCTCCGTGGAAGTTGCTCTGTACAAGTAGCTCTGTTCAGGTTGCCCTGTGCACTTTACCCTGTGGAAGTTGCTCTGCGCATGTTGCACTGAAGCCATGCTGGCTTCACAAAGCAGATACATTTTTTGTAGGTGCGCTGTTTGTCTAGAAGCTGTCGTCATCCAGCTTCACTGGGGCATACCTGGTATGTCAAACCAGTCGCGAAGTCGCAAGAGCCGAGGCAGCTTTGCCACGAGCGAGAGGAGCTGCGCGCCACCAGCAGCTCTTTGACCCTAGAGCTGCAGCAGGCGGCGGTCTTTCTTTCCTACTGGGAGTCTGGGTTAATCTCCAATGGTTTCCCTTGGCGGCTAAATGAAAAAAATATTGCATAACCAGGGGTCCTCAGGATTTCCCTTTCGGGGGTTGGGGGACTTGCCCAGAGTGTCAATCTTCCTATTTTAGTTCATGTTGTGTCAAGGTCCCAAAAGGCAAATTTCTCATTGCCAGCTCCTTTTGACAAGTGAGTCGCAATGAACACGCGGATATCCTTGCAAGCATTCTGTAGTCCCAGCGATTGGCGTCTTGCCCATAGCCTCGCAACCCCGATATGCTTCTTCAGTTGTTCGGTCCATTTTTGCCGAAATTCATGGGGATTTCGGCGTTCCCCCGAAGCAGTCCCAGTCTCACGAAACATGAGGTAACATCAACCGAAACTGCGCTAACAAAGAAGTCCGCCCCAGGATTGCTTGGGGGTTCCATGTTAGCGCCATGTTATGAATCCCCGGGGCAAGAAACACAAAAACAGAACGGCCTGCGAACGTGGAACAAACCCAGATTTTCTGCTGAATCAAAAGCATTTGGCTTGGGGAGCGTTGTTTGCACCTAAGCCCTGCGCCGGTGCCGATTTTGGGACTTGTGCTCACAGCACTCGAGGCGCTGGGGGCGGTAGACAACCTGGAGCGGCGGCTGCAGCAACAGGTCCAGGAGCGAAATGAGGGCAACCCCGAATGGAAGTACCCTTCAAAAACGATAAGTGCATTTGTTGTGCTGCCCAGTTGTCGAGTTGTTTGCCTGGTTGTCAGTCTGTTTGTTTGTTTGTTTGTTTGTTTGTGTGTGTGTGTGTCTGTTTGTTTGCCCGTCTGTCTGTCAGCCTGTCTGTCGGTCTGTCTGTCGGTGTGCCTTTGTGTTTGCTCGTTTGTTTGCTTGAGTGTTTGTTGTTTTTGCGTCGTATGGCTGCCGCGCGCGTCCTGTAAATTCAATTGGCAAAAGGTCCTAAGGTTAAACCATACTGTTTTTCCCATGGAAGATCTCTGAACTAGTCATCCTAGTTAAAATTGAATTCCATCACACCAAGACAAATATGATTGCGCCATGCTGGCGGTTTTGCATTGCCGCATGACCCCTGTTGACCAGCCAGCGGCTTCTGAGGTTCCTTCTGCTGGACTTGTTTCAAGTTCAATGATGGACATCTTGCTGGGTGCACATGCCGACGTGTCCTTCCCTTTACGCAATATCGCAGAACTATTATCCTGTCCTGCTTTGCCTCTATAGCTTTTGGCCTCAGTGGTTTGAACACCACCTCTTCATTGTTATTTCTGGCGGAGTGTCCTTCAGAACATGCAAAACAATGGCACCTTGTCAAGTTTGCATAGCTGAGACTAGCTACAACACCAAGCAAAGCAGTGGAAAAACAGGCTGAGTGAACACCTGGTTGCTGTTGAGGGGTGTCCGCAGCCTGGATCCGGTCGGGTTCCCGATTGCCATTGAAGCCCAAAGCGTTGAAAGCGGGCCAGAAAGATCATCCGGTTGGCTTACTGCTCGCCTGGCGAAAAGAGCCGGGCAATCAACCAAAGGTTCAACGGGGGCAAAGGGAAGTTAAGAGGTTGGTTCATGTCCATTCCCCAGTTGCCTATAGACTGGCAGACAAAGAAAGCCCTTCGGATTGACCTCGGCCCGGCATGTCGCAGACAGCGGCAGAGAACTCGGGTTTCTGACCGGAGGGTTTGCGAAGTGCAGGGCGCTGGAGATTGAAAAAGGATTCTAGCTGCGCCCTCACTGCCGGAACACAGTTTCCATCGCAATGCCTCATTGCAAATCAGTTTTGCAAAAGGTTAAGGTTAGTTGAGGACGGAGGGTGATGCAAAAGGCTAATGCAGTTGTGAACTGCGCCGCTGCCCTCCTTTCAAGTCACTCGCTCGCTACTCACAGAAAGGCCCCGTGTCAGGCACAGGATGGTAGAGCACCCCAAAAACTCTATCGAGGGTGGGTATCGACCTTTAATTTGAAATCAGAAAGCCAAGCTGGATTCCATAATATTGCTTTTCAAGATTCATGCCAGCCATTTGGATTGGAAAAAACACAATTCAAGAAGCATGCAAGCCATTTGGATTGCACAATGGCACGCTTTCAAGATACCTGAGCCAAAAAAAAAGCTTGGAGGGTCCCTCGGAAAAACGTTGATCGCTCTTCTTTCGTCGAAGGGGCGGGGAAGGTCAAATCAAAGGTGAAGGTCACCCCATCCAAACTGAGTCAGGAGATGGAGCAGCTGCAGGAGCGGCACCGGCGTCAGCTGGAGGCTGCAGAGTGCGAGCCCCTCGAAACGCAGGTTTTGACGTCGAGACGGATTCCAGCTTGCAGCAAATTTTGTGGCGTGTAGAGTGCTGGAATCCATTTGTCAGAGCCCGTTTGGAGTCACCCAGCTAAAGATGGGTATGAAGCCAGAAGACCTGGTTTTGGTGCATGCACCCATGTCCAAACATCAGGTAATTACTGCTCCGAACATCATCATTGAATGAGGTGCTTCGTGCAATACGCCCCCCTGTTTGGATGGAAACCGGAGCCGCCTTTTTCACGCGCTTATTCGAGGACAAAGACAGTTGGCTTCTTGAAATCAGCCATGCCTCAGATGAAACAAAGTAAATGAAACATCACTTCATCAATCAGGCCCCGGACTCCTGTTTTTGCTCTCCTTTCCGGGTGTTTTGCTGCCCTTCAACAGGAATTGTTGAGCAGATGGGCAGGTGGTGCAATTTCAATCCGACCATCCGGCACCTTATGAATCATCCATGCGGGTTGCTGAACTTTGGGCAAGTGTCCCTTCCACCATCAGCAGGGCCATGGGCAGGGGGGTAGTTCCCAATTCAGTGAATCAAGGGAACTTTCTGCATGAGGAATTGATTCTGAGTCCTGGGGAAGGCCGTCCAGTGGTATCGCAGCATACTTGGTCACTTGTCAAGGTCTGAAATGTGATAACTGTTTATTTCCTTTCGACTTTGCGAACACTGACGGGATCCAGCTTTGGGAGCCTTTGGTGACTAGGGATGGGCATCAATTCTTGGTGTGTGCGTGTGTGACTGTGCGCCGTTGACTTTTTGAGGGCACCCGTTCTATCTTGACATAAAGGGGAAAATCGGGGGATCCCAAAAATGCTGGTTGTGTATTCTTTTGGCTTTCCTTCAACATAGCCCCAACAGGGTCACCCTGAACACAGACCCATGTGCTCTTGAGAGATCTGGGAGCCCAGGTTTGTGAACGAGAGCATGCCCTACCAGCAGCGCTTGGGGGAGTTGGAGGCGCAGCTTGCGCACCAAGAGCCGCTGGATTGCAGCCAGATGTTTCGCATATGAGAGTCGTCCGAAAGGTCCTTGTATTGAGCTATGAAGGGGAAGACCTTTTGGTCTTGGCGTTGACCTCCGCGAAAGTTCTGCGAAGGGGGTCGCGAAAGTTAATTTTTTATTCGCGAAAGTTTTGTGTAAGGGTGGCTTGCTAACAGGAAGCTGGAGTGATGAACCATGTGTATTTACCGGCAGTGCGGGCAGAATGCCCGCAGACCAAAGTTGGCCGGGGAATGCGCAGCCTGAGGGTCGCCGCAAGAATACGCCGCTGCAAAGGCAACCCCCAGCCAGCAGAAACCGGCTTGTGGGAGTTTTGAAGCTTTCGGGTCAATTTGAGTGCAACTTCCAGCCGGATTTCCGCGAATGTTTGGCGTAAGATCCGCGAAAGTTTCGCGAAAGTCGACGGACCTCCCCGCCAGTTTCCGGACATGAGGCTAACGGGTCCTCTCGAGCTGCGGAAACTTGCTTCGCGTGCTACTTTGGAACTGAAAGGTTGCGACTTTCGAGCTGGGGCTGCGGAAGCTTACCCTTGTCAGGAACCCCGTGTTAGAAACTTCCCTGCCACCCAAAAAGCATATGCCAGGGGTTGCTAACACTCACTTGGCAGAGCCTGGGAAGATGAAGGTTTGCAAGACAGCCACGTAGCTGGGTGCGGCTTTGATTCTTTACATGGCTTAGGGTTGACCCTTTGGTTTGGAGGTCCGCATCGGTCCTCCTAGGCCCCCGCATTGCCAGACACAAAACTTGGCGACTGTTGACAAAAGGGATCAGACAAGAATGGCTCATTTTTGGGAGAGATGTGCAATTCGCAATTGAAAGGCGCATTTAACAGGAAAACATATGAGGGAAATCCTCCTGACACATCACCACCTGGTGCTTGATGTTGGCTTGGGGAACATGCGCTTCCAGAAGGGGTCTCTTTCCCTAAACCAAAGGATGTTTCACACAAGCTGCTGGATTTGTGGAATCAGTTCTATGCTGGTCTGCCTACATTGCTGACTGGGTTTTGGGAAAAAAGGCAAGCGGAGCATTTCCGAGCGTTCTGAGGCAGAAGTTTTTGGAGAGGGAGGCGATCGCCTATCGAGAGCGGGACAAGGCACGTGGGTTATGCACCCCTTTTGCCAGGGTTTACGGGCTACCCCCGCTTCATTTGTAAGGTCCAAATGATTTGGGAAGTCAGTGCCTGTAAAGACTGGCCCCCAACCTCGCTTGCTCTCAGCATGGTTTGTGCAGAGCGGCGTGCAACTACTGGTTGGCCCACATGGTCTGGGCAAAGACTGAACGTGATTGTTCGCTAGTCCTTTTGCTTGCTCAATTCTGCACCGTCGCGGCAGGATCTGCGGATCAGATCGACCCAGCACCATGTGAACCAAAACGTGCAACGAAAGCGCGGCCACACTGCCCAAACCGTGCTCGGATTCAGCACCTGAAGATGACAGCACCCTGCTGTCCTCTCACCTGCGCAAACCCGCGCACAGCCTGTTGTACCGCGCCTCTCCCAAAGCTGCTGCACATCCAAGTTATATACGGTCTCAGCTCGGGGCACATGCTCACTGCACAGACCACAGACCTTAACTTCCCAAAGGCGCCCTTCCCACATCTTCCGGCAGGCTAGAGAAAATGGCCCCGGATGCGTCTCGGCTTGACGGCCGCCTTGATATTGGGATGCCTTGGTGACTTTCATAAATTTGCCTAGCCGCTGGCAAAGGCGCATCAAACTTTGCGGGTGCTCAAAGCGAACCAATGCCTGAGGCTCGCATGCTTTCATCTTCTATAAAATCCGAACCGGGTGCTCCGTGGTTCGCCATCCCCGTTCCCGGCATCGCTCGCTCGAGCGCTTTCTGGAACAGAGGATGAGGCCCCTGGTGCTGGGAGGGACAGTTAAATTCTGGGACCAGCCCCACATGAGGCGAAGACAGGCCCTTGCAGCGTTCGACAAGATTGTTTCAAACCACTAGGGCCCAAATTCACGTGGGCATGTTCACAGAGGCAATTTTTGGATCGAGCATGTACAAACAGGCGGGTGACCAACAGGAACAGGAGCAACAGACAAAAAGTCAAGAGCAATCAAATTATTTCGGCGTGGCCCAAAGTCGTTGAAATTGGAGATTGAAAGAGGCACCAACCTGTTCAGTGCTTAGAGTTTCGCTGCACTCGGTCCCCAAGCAAAGATAGCCAGTGGCAGAGTCTCATTCGCGGTTTTCCCCGGTGAACTTGATGGTGGGCTCTCCACGCCTCCATCTCTGGCCAACACGCGGACACTGCTTGAGTAGAGAACTTGACGCATTCCCTTCTTGGGTGTCCAGTCCCACGACAACAGGGTTCCGTGCATGTCCCTTCTTGTTTTTTTTTTTTTGTGTGTGTTTTTTTTTTTGTATTTTTTTAAGCAGGCAGGGTTCAGAATCAGGCCTCAATTCTGCCAGATTGTAATTATGTCCGTTGTGGTTGTGTCCCACTAACGGGCGGATCCGGATTTAGGGCCCTCCATTTTGAACAGCCCCGTGGAACAACTGCTTCTTGATGTCTAATACTTGTTTGTCGATCAGCTTTTCGTTCATGACAAGCACCGGCCACATTCTTCACACATGATGCTCAGAACCTTCCCATTGCCGTCAAGGTCATTAGAATGAACATTTGGTTTAATAGCACCCCATACCCCACGATTCCTACCATTGGCATCAAGTTCGTTTGGATTAGCCCATGCTAGCATGCCATCAATAAGCACTCCACACCCCGTCCGATTCGCAGGAGCGGGCAGAGCTGGAGGCGGCCAAAGAGGAGCTGCGCCAAAAGGAGGCCCTCCAGGCGAATGGATCCGGCAGTTGTTCGCAAGGGTCCCTTTTTCAGAAGAGACGTTCCGCTCCTGCAAGATGACAAGGGTAGCAATTTGGATGGTTCTTTTCCTTTGGCTTCCTTTGGCTTCCTTTGGCTTCCTTTGGTTTCCTTTGGTTTCCTTTCATTCCCTCGCTTTTCCTGGGCCAAAAGCCGAATTTCGATCGTTGCTCCGATCTTGTGTCAAACATGCGTAGTCTAATTTGTCTCATGGAGGTCTGCATAATTTGCCTCCACAAAGCAAAAGGCGGAGCATTTGGTGGTTCAGCTCCATTCTGGGCTGGGCTTTGTCGGAGTTGGGACAGTTGGGGCACGGTTGTCGCTGTGTGTTCTGTTTTTATGACGGACGCTTCCCTGCTTGGAGACAAAGTCAGACGAGAATGGCAATAGTTTTGCACTAAGACGTGAGGCCCTCCCGTGTTCAACCAGGCGCTTTGTGGCCGCAGGAGCGCCGGGCCCGCGAGCAGCGGGAGGAGTCCTTGCGGGCTCAGCGCGCGCAGCAGGACGCTGCGGACCTTAGCGCCTCGACTCTGCACTCCTGGCGTCCGAAGCGACGCGCTAAATCAACGTGCATAAACGGCGCGCAGGGTGCATAGTGCTTCGGTAAAGGGTTAGCACCGCATTGGATGCCACATTTGAGCCCATGTTTCTCGTTCACTTGCCCTTCAAGGAAGCCACAAAAGGATTGACTTGCTTGTTCTAGATATATGGAAATATGCGCATAAGTAAGTTTATGTATATTTATGGAGATATTGAATATCAGCCCCCGTTTATGCACTTTGATGCGACCCTTCGGTTGCGCAAGGGCAGCCACACATGCGTTTTCTCCACTCAAGATGAACAGCTGCAGAGGGTTCCCTGACCCCACGGCTACTGGGCGAGCATGATAGGTAGTTATTATAACCCACCGCCAAAAGCTGAGACAGCGTAAGATGAAATCTCCAATGGCAGCGGGATCTTCTTTTGCAGGATCGATTTGCCTCATGGGTCCTGTTTCGAAACTGAGCAAGTGCCACAACTCGGATTGCTATCAAATTCAGCTCGCCTCAAAGGGTTCCCGCTTTTTCATGCAACAGTCAGGCCAAGCCGTATGTTGCGCGGGGCTGTGGGTCACGGTAGGCATTCCCATCAACCTGGGAAGAAAAGGGCTAAAAGCCAGACATGCGCCGCGGTCCAGTGGTGTGGGAGCAAGTTTCAATGCACCATATTGTCGGGTTGGCAGTGCGATGTTCGCCGTTGCCCCCGCCAAGGGCGCTAAACTTGCCCCACTTCCCACCAGCGCAGCATCGTCCATATGGCATCCTTTGCTTTCGAGCTTGCCATTGTAGCAGGCTCACGGAACTTCGGTCCCTTTTCGCCGCCCTTTTACTGGGGCAACGACTTCCTTCCTTCCTTCCTTCCTTGCTTGCTTGCTTGCTTGCGTCCTTCCTTCCTTCCTTTCTTCCTCAGACATTCTGACACCACCTCCCTATTGAGATGCTGAGTTGCTTCGATAATTGCGAATACTTTGGTGTTTCGTGCTGGTGCTGGCTGCAAGTAGAAAGTAAAAGTTCTTGACACCCATGGATAGGTTTCGCAAATGAACGCTCTTCAGAGTGGGCCGCCCGCTTGCTCCTTATTCTTCATCAAGGGTTTTGCCCACACCTGTGCATCTTGCTGGGGCAAAGGTTGAATGGACAGAGTTTGAATATGTGAAGAGTTGGGCACCAGCCTCCCCCATACAGCCCTTCAGCCAAAGCGTGTCGCAAGCATGACGGCCAAGGACGGGAAATGGCAGAGGCGGGCTGCCGGTGCTGCAAAGTCACGGCATTTGTCTTTACCCTGGCTTCACAGAAGGCATGTTGGGTTTGGCTACTTGTAGTCCAAAGCGCTACTTTGGCGAGAGACCAGCGCACCCTAGAAGAGGATGCAAGCGTTGCCCAGCAAGGCATGTTCCAGTTTGCTCCCAGCAAGCGACCTCGTTGGTGGACACTGTGAAACCCCAGTCAGTTGCCATCATCATATGTCGCAGGAACGGGTTGGGCGTCTCCCAATTGTTGCTTATCAGCCAGCTATCCCATTGTGCTTGGTTGATGACCAATCCTATGCAACCCGTGGTTCTTGCAGGCTGGCGCTAAAAGGGTTTGGCAGAAGTTCGGCGTGAGCCGTATGACCTACCTCTCTGACCATAAGACCTGAGGTAAGGTTCCAGTTGCAGGGACAAGCGGGGAAATTTCCCCTAGATGAGCCATCCATTCCCCATATAAGTTGACAAGGTTGGCCCGCTGATTAGTCCGTACCTGCAATAGGCAAGCAAGAAGAACATGGCTTTCATGTCTCCAGTGCTGGAGAGGGGTTTGGGTGCCCTTTTTGCGATGGGACTTTGACTTGAATAGCTTTAACCAGGCAATTCATGTTTCTTTTTTTGAGTTCTGATTCGGGATCCGAAACTGGATTGGCGGGTACGTTGTCGAAACCCTGGCATTTGTTTGCGCTGCTTGAAGGTTCCCATGGTTCCTTCCAGCAGAGGTTTGTTGAAACCCGAACCCTCCCAATTGATGTTAGAAGAAACGTTGGCTTCATAACGACCCATGAAGAATTTGGGGAATCGTTTCTTCCAGAAGACGCCCCCATTAAACGTTAATGGCTAGATGATTGGGCGCTTTGTTCAGCAGCCATCATTATCCCAGAATTGCCTACCGGTGCTTTTTCCTTTTGGAAAAGAGTGTTCGTTTCAGTTCAGCCTACAACACGTTTCTCAAAGCAACAAGTCTTCGAATTCAGCCAGCAAGGTCAGTTTTCTTGCTGGTGAGCAGGGAATGTGGTTGAATGAACCCAGGCCTTGAGGTGTCCCCAGAAAGGAAACCACAAGGAATGGTTTTTATAAGGGTCATTCCATTTCTCATTCTCTGCCTATCGCACCACCAAGTTTCCTTTTTCAAGGGACCCCCGATCTCGAGGCCCCACACGCCAGGTGCACACTGCCAGAGAAGCCGCGGACCGAGGGCGGGAGGCAGCCGAAGGCGGATGGGAGATGGCGCGAGTGGAGGAAGCTTTGGGGCCCATGCTGGGCTTGGCACGGGAACTTGGACTTCATAAAGCTCTCGGGGAGCAACATCAGTTGAACTGGAAGCAGGAAAGACGCCGGTAGGTGCTTGAAAAGCTCAGCATTCGTCATTCCACTTTGTGAAACGATTCAGGGTCACCTTAAAGGACGGACGAACTATCCAACCAACCAAACAAACAAGCCAGGATGTTTGTTATATGTTCCTCAGGCTCGGGCACATGGGAACATGCACTGCGTTGAGTGCTTTGCATCATGAAAACAGGTCCGTTCGGAGAGAGTATGCATTTTGACTGCGACCCGCGTATTCAACTCTTGGCGTACCAGTAAAGCAAGCCTTTGGCTTCTGTGGGGTAAGGCAAGCCCTGAGCACACTTAGGCCTTGCAAAGTGTGGACTGTTGTTTCCCGCAAAGGCATGAACCTGTACCACCTAGCAACTCGCTAAGTGCCCCCTCAAGGAAACAGCCAGGGGCTCAAATTTGTTCGGTGCCAATTTGGGCCTGTGGAGTCCATGCGAGGTTCAGGGAAATGTCCAGCAGTCTATGAGTCTATGCTGTTATTTGGGAGGAGCGTGGCGGGGGGACTCACAATCTTTCCTGTGTCCTTTGGGAGCCTGGATTAGACTGAGCCGGGCATGCTGCTCAACATGGGCCAGAGTCAGGTGGTTCGTGAGGACATTGCAGACAAGCCTGGAGTCGCATGGCTTTCGATGCCACGTGCTGACTCTCGCGACATCATCAACATATCGCATGCACGCGGCAGGGATTACCATTTATGTTTCTACAAGGGGGGGCTTTCCACTGCCATGTTTGGGTAGGCAATATGTACCTCTAACTCTCCCGGAGAAGGCCCAAAGGCCCTTCGGCCATCGGAGCCAGGGGAGCTGAAATTGGAGAGCGCCCGCCGGCGATCGGCGGAGCAGAAGGCGCAAGAGCAGCAGCTCCAGGCCTGGAAGATTCCGAGGTTCTTTCTCATGGATGTCATGTCTAGAAACCAGCGACACAAATGCATCTACTGAAAACTGAACTAAAAAAGTACCAAAAGAGGAGGGTGTGTAGCATTTCCTGGTAGGTTTCTTGGACATACATGTCTCAAAATGATGCAGTTGGTGGGTGATCTATCCCACTCACAGGGCTTTATTCATCCCAACTGGTGCAGGACAGTGCACAAAAGGGTGGTTTCCTTCTGGTGTCCCGTTCAAGTTGTTTAATAAGGGTACCAGAATGGAGATAATTTATACAAACAGAACCCATGTCAACCACCAGGGGGGGGTTCGCCCATTTTGTCGCATACCCTATTTTTTGTGATGGTGGACATGAATCCCCACATGGATCATCTCCACGTCCTCAGTTAAATTCATGCCCGGATGGGATACTGTTCGTCCGAATCTGCCGATGGTCAAGCAGCCTCATCGATGTAGCAGTTTCTTAGAGCAGGATCGCAAGGAATTGAGGAGCTACAGTTCACTTTATGGATTGCGATGGTTTGCTACAAGCTGCTGCTACACATAATAAGTTATAAGATTGCGCGGATAAATGCCAATCCAACCGCGGAAATGGCGGTAGTTATTTTCGTTGATCTCGGTCTCATCTCGGCTCTGCTTTGCTTGCGGAGGCAGCCCGCGACTGCGGTAGCGGTGAAGCTTGTCACCCGCAAAGTTGCTAAGCCTGAGAAGGTCCCTTTCAAATGAGATCCACCCAAATGACTCTTAGAACCTGCTTGGATTGAGGAGACAAATGAAGGAACCCTGTGGACGGTGCAGGGGCTGAACCTCTAGTTTTGCTTACTTTAGGTTGCCGTGACCTGTCATTTGCCTAGTTGAAGTTGCTGTGTCCATTAATGTGCTATTTTTGGGGAACGGTGCTTTCCATTTGTTTACTCACCGTGCTTTTCATTTGCTGCTATAGGTCACCCTTAGCATTTCCATCCTGAGCATCGGTGCTGCATGCTTTGTGTGTCATTTCTGCGACCCGCAGGGAACTTTGTGCATATACATCCGGATGAAACACACGAACAAGCTAAAATAGGGCAGCGGGATCTCAAGAAGGGGCTAAATAATTACACCGGTTTTTCTCCTGTGATCATGAGATAATTTGGATTTACCCGAGCCATCGGCAGTCACCCCAATGCAGGTGCAAACTGAGCGCTGGGGCAGCGGGATGTTATGCATGGTCAGGTGTCCACACTGGCTTTAGCCTATGCGTAGCTATGCGGGTTAGCTTGTCGCGGAAATACGGATCAGTAACATCGCTAGCTTCGAAAGTGTTTGGAGGTAGGCCCGGCAACAACTTGGAAGGTACTTTCCCGGGTAGCTTCTTCAGCAGGTTTTTTTCAGTCAATTGCAGCAATGTTGGTGCCCGCCGGCGATATGGCAGCAAAGATGAGCAAGGCAGAGCAAGCTATGGGTAAAACTTTCGGTTTCAGCTGCATGATTTTCTAGAGACCCTGCCCCCAAGGATCCCTCATGATCCCTTTTGCCAAAGATTGCTCGTGGAAGCTTGCCAAACACATGGCGACTGGCAAGCTGCTGCCCGAAAATAAGAACTTAAGAATTCCATCTTGGTAGGGTAGTCCTTTTGGATGTTCATCTCCAAATTCGACCCTCAAAATGTCGCGTTTTCCCTTGGGATTCCCTTTGGTTTCCACCCCTTTGAGGGGTTGCCAGGTGGAAAAGCTGAGCTCCAAGCCGAGCCCCATCCCCTCAGGCGGACACGACTCAGTGCTCGGCGCACCCCCTCCAAATGCCGTCTTTGGTCGTGTTGACCTTTTCAGTGTTGTTTTTTCTCCCCCTTTTTTTGGTGTTGGGGTGGTGGCATGATGTCAAGCCCTGAGTAAAAGTATACACTGGAAAATATGCAGTTTCTCGGGAACATACTCCAAACAACGGCTATGCAGGGTGAGCTGGGTGTCTAGGGAAGGGGAGTGATGACAAGGTCCGGCGAAGTGGAGACTTTTTCATGCATCCACCCGCAGATGTGCGATGTGCTGCAAATCCCTCTTCGTCAGCTTTGGAGGAAAGCCAACAGGAAACCAAGCGTGCTTACAGCAATAGGGAGTGTCTTGTCTTTGCAGGTACCCCTAGAGACCGGAATTCTCATGATAACCCTCTTGGCCCCGTTTTGTTTCGGAAATTGCGAGCAGATTTATGTTAGTGTTTTTTTCCTTTTTTATTTATTTGTTTTTCCCCCGTTTGTTTGTCCCCATTATTAGTTCTTTCGCTTTTGGCTTCTTGGCTTTTCGGCTTTTTTAGCTCCTTGGCTTGTTGGCTTCTGGGCTTCTTGGCTTTTCGGCTTCGTGTTGGCTTTTGCTTTGGCTTTTCGCATCCTCTGCATTCCCAGTTCCTCCAGCAGGTGGTGTTTTGGCTTTTGCGGCTTTTCGCTGGTTTATTCGGCTTTTTGTGGCTTTGGCTTTTCGCATCCTCTGCTTCCCAGTTCCACTGCCAGCTTTTTGGCTTTTGCACCCTGTCATTGGTGTTTGGCTTTGGCTTCCCGCATCCTCAGCGTCACCAGTTCCTCCTTGTTTGAATCATCATTTCCCCCTAACCCCCGCTCTGCTTTTTAGATTGTTTGCAGAGAATTTGCACCCCTATTTGAATCATCACTTCTTCAAACATCATGGGGGGGGGTGCCGCCTCCCCCAACCCCCCCCCCCCCAACTTGCAATTTAATTGCACTCCTATTTGAATCATCACTTTTTTCGAGCATCCAATTTCGCGAGAAAATGCTGTAAAATAAAACGTTTTATGTGGTCTATGTAACCTGTGTGTGTGTCTAATATATAAAAATATATGCACTTCTTCGAACATTATTATAGGGGAAGCCACCCCCGCCAACCTCCCTTCTATCGCACCCTTTCTTGAATCATTGCACCCCTATTTGAATCGTCACTTCTTCGAACATCATGGGCGGGGGCTACTTCTTAGATTTTCTACAGAGATCTGATTGCGCACCTAATTGAATCATCACTTCTTCGAACATCATGTGGGGGGGCGGTTGTCCCCCCCCGCCTAACCCCCCGCAACTTATTTACTTGCACTCCTATTCGAATCATCACCGCAGAAATCATAAGGGGCTACCGCCCCCAACGCCCCCCGCTACTTCTAGATTGTGTTACAGCGATGGAAATGCCCGCCTATTTGAAGCATCATTTTTTCGACCCGTCAACCCGCCAGCGACTTTCTAGATTTTGTTACCCACGATTTGTTGCTGATGCTGTTGAAAGCGATGCTGGAAATGTTGACGGGCTAGTGTAAAATACGTCAATTTCGCGAGAAAATGCTGTAAAAGGCGACATGTTACTGGCCCGAACGAAAGACAAACAAAACAGCAGAGAAAAAAAGAAGCAAATAAAATATACGAAATAAATCCGTACCCCTATTTGGTGACCATCGCTGTTGGTTGAGGTACCTCTGCAAAAGATTCGGGTTGGAGTTGCGAAGGTAACTTTTTTTCCGCGAAAGTTTGCATAGCTTTATCTTGTAAGTCACTGACATGTGAAAGCAGTGTATCTGTTCTGTTGTGCCTTCTTTCCATAGCTAATTAGACTTGAAACCCTTTGTTGCTTTTGTAGCTTGCTCGCAGCTGCTCGTTTAGGTGATAAAGGCTGGTGAGGCCACAGCTTGATACCCTGCTTGGCTGGTTAGTGCTCCAAGTGTGTGTGTGTGTGTGCTCTTAGTCGGTGGTTTCACGCTCTGAAGTGTGGCTGGTTTTTCGCGAAAGTTTCGCGAAAGATTTACGAAAGCCCGCGCGAAAGCGCCGAGTGAAGGGGCCAGTGTAAGAACCAGCTCAGCTGGAGCTGCGGAAGTCGATTTCGTGTGCCAAATTGGTACTGAAAAGTTACGACTTGCCAACTGGAGCTGCGGAAGCGCATTTCGCCTACTGCACTTGGGCTGAAAAGTTGTTACCTTCCAGGCAGAGCTGCAGAATCTCATGTCGCGCAAAACCCTTCTTATTGTTGCGGCTGTCCAGCCGGAGCTGCAGAAGCGCATCTTACTTACTACGCTTGCACTTAAAAGTTGCAAATTTCTGACTTTAGCAGTTGAAAGTGCACGGCGAGGAATCCGCGAAAGTCGCTTGTTCTTCGTGCTAGCTCGGCGCACGGTCTGAAGTCTTCAAGACGTCATCGAGACAGCAAGCGCTGCAATCGTATTGAGTGTTCGGCAAGCAGAACACTAGCTGATGCTCCGCGAAGACCCATCAAAGCGATTGAACACACACAACATACACACATCATCACACATCATCATGAAGTCCCTGACAAATACAAGATAATACAAGCACCCCTTTGAAAGTGAGTTGCCATGCAAAGCAGGAAGCTGCAGGCGAAAGCAAGCTGCAGCATGATTCGGGAGGTTGACACCCCTTGTTGGGCATGGCAGGGCAGAGCTTGGGCAATTTTCCCTGCGCCAGTCACCGTTTCGTTTGCAAGTGACACCAGATCTAAAAGCATGTCATCCCCCAGCAGCCCCACCCATAGCAAACAAAGCATGTCGAAAATGATCTCACCCGGTCAAATTGCACATTCTTGTAGGAGCGTGTGCCAGCTTAAAGTATAGTTTCGTTTTTGCATGCCAGACTTGCCCAACCCAACAGCGGCATGACTTTAATGAATTGGTTGGACCCTTTGGTTGCCAACCAGTTTTGAGTTGGTGCTTCACTCGTTCAGAATCAGCACTCGTTCAGAATCAGAACCAAACAGGATCCCTAGGATGAAGAAACTGTTCTGTTTTTGTTGAAGGGAGCACGCCATGACACTGTGGTTCCGTCGGACTTGCATGTCCAACCTTTCCAAGAACCCAATCAAGCACACAGACACACACACACACACACACCACCACATGGCTGTTTCTACACACCACGTGGCTGTTTCTAGAAACTCGGGATTCCACCGGTGTTTTGTTTTTCTGATCTAATCTCCAAGCATCCCTCGCACTCCCACCCCCGTCGAGGCTTCCGGGACTCCGAGCTGCAACAGCTGCGCGCGCAGGCGCTGGTCCAACTCGGGGAAGTGAGGAAATTCCAACGCGGGTCACTACAGGCGAAAGGCGAAAGGTTCAAAACTCGACATTTCGGGCGGAAGCGAAAGAGATGGTGTCATTCATATCAGTTGGGCCCTGACATTCTGCATATCTTTTTGATTGCAATTTTATAGGTCAAGAAGCTCGTGATTTTGGTGTGGACATGTGTTTCTCGTGGAGACGTGTTCAGTTTTCATGGGCGCACACCCCATTGTAAAGTTGATCAACTGAGTTCCAAAACCACATTGTGTGACTGCCCATGGTATAGGTCTTGCTATACATACGTACTATATGGCACAGCTCATCAAGTTGAAGGAACTTTGCCAAGTGGGTAGCTGCTAGCTTCTTAGTCCCTGAGTGCTGCACTTTGGAAGTGAAAGTGAGGCTTTAGAATTCGTGCAAGTGCCCGGTGGTCTTGAGCCCTACCTTGCCACAGCCAGGTGAGTGCAGTCACCCAGCAGCGCGACTCTTTGCAGCAGGACGGGCGCTGTGACGGGAGGTACGTGGCAAGGCGGTCCTTTAAAGTTTTGGGCCAGGGAAAGCTTTCACCAGAGCCTTATTACAGTATCAAGTTCGCCCAAAAAAGAGAGTTGAAAACCAAGGGCGAGCTTTGGCATGAGTGTTACACCCTTGCTGACTCAAGGAGGGTGCGCCTTGGGTCTAGTCAGGTGTCCAATCTACAATTGGAATCAGCAAATCCCGGTTGGCTTTGCGCCTCCATAACTCGGCAACCGCGGCCGGGGCCGCGTTCACTCAGAAATACCCCCCATAATTATTTGCCTTGTTTATCGATTGATAGCACGTGGCCCTTCCTTCCTACCATCACAGATGCACTTATGCTGGGCAGCCACGTATGGAAGAGGCTCCTCAGCAAGGGAGGATAGTATTGCTTTGCTTTGAACGCCGGCAGGCTGGTCGGACTGAATTGCGCCCAGAAAAGTGTAGAACAGCCTGCTGGATGTTAGTGCGGGGCCCCTGACAAGTCTTCCAGGCGTCCCACCACGAGTACAGATTAGGAGCAGGGATGCCTTCAATTCGAAGAGCTCAGTTTGTTCGATCCGCTTTCAGGAGACGCTGAAACTCCAGCAACGCCTGGAAGCTCGAGGCGGGATGGCCGCGCCGAAAGCTAATGTTGCTGCAGCTGGTCGAAGTGTCGGCGATTGCTGCGGGTCCATGTCTTGTTTCATTGGGTTAAAATGCATGTGTTTGTCCCAATCTATTGGTTGGCCACCGACAGCATATACACACACACACATATATATATATATATATGTAATATACCGTCTTGCTGCCCGCTCCCGAAAGAATAGGCTAAGCGTGAGAGACGAAGCGTCATGTGAAGGAGAATCCGCCCCGTCTTCAATATCAGGGAGATTGGCCTCAAAGCAGGGGGCGATCGTTGGGGTTTTGCTGTGTTTAACATGCTGCAACATAGGCAGGTGCCCAGAGACAACGGAGTATAGGCCCTGGTAGTAGCATCACGACCTGAGATTGACCAGCATGTCCTCCGGCTCCACTTTGAGTAAGAAATTGGAGGCGGTTTCTTTTCACCTGAGAATCAGTGCAGGCGATTCAAGTGTCAACGTGGCACTGGCGCAGAAGTTCGAGATGGCTTTGCAAGCCATCGGCAGGCTGCAGGACTGAAATGTACCCATGCCTTCTCATTCCGTGAAAGGAAGCAGGTGCCAACAACATTTGAGTGATGGCATGCCGCTACATCACCAATAGTAGGAACGCTGAAGTGATTCTATTTGAGCTTTTTGATGGAAGGCTTAATGGCCTGTTTCGACACGTGCTGTGACCAACAAATCGCCCAGAGCGCAAACCACTCTCCCAGGACATGTTGTTCCATCATTGCTCCCCATCAGTGCCTTTCCCCTGAAACTTGCCGATTCTTGACTCTTCCATCATGCATGGAAGTGGGCTGGCAGGGGCATGCTTCTTGTGCACTTCCACAGGTTCTAAAACGAGGGCAACCCATCAATTTGATGATAATTTCAATGGCCGCCATGCACTCTTGAGGGCCCCTACTTTCAAGCCCGTACGAGTCATCTTATCATTGGAACTGCCATCTACTTCCACCCACCCTCCAAAAAATATGATTGCTTTGTTCCCCACATCATTGTGTGGGGTTCTTACTTTTACCGCTCGTCGTCCGTCGCCGCTGCCTCCTTCCTCACTCACTCACTCACTGACTCTCACTCACTCACACTCAGTCACTCACTCACTCACTCACTCACACACACACACACTCACTCACCCACCCACCCACTCACCCACTCACTCACACTCACTCACACTCACCCACCCACCCACCCACCCACCCACTCACCCACCCACCCACTCACTCACTCACTCACTGACTCACTCACTCACTCACTCACTCACTCACTCACTTTCCCGCGTCTGGGTGTACGTTTGCGTGGCATGGGCAGCATTTGGAAGGGATTGGATGTTGTCGAGCGCGCGGCTGGGGGCCCCGTTTTGCGTGACAGGCGCAGCACTGTGGAGATGGCTTGCAAACTTCGTGGCCTGCGCAGCTTTTCCTGCATCTGAGTGTATGTTTGCGTATTGTTTGCGTGGCATGGACCGCATTTGTTGGATGTTGTCGAGCGCGCGGCTGGGGGCCCCATTTTGCGTAACAGGCGGAGTATACTTTGGAGATGGCTTGCAGATTTCGTGGCAGGCGCAGCATTTCCGGAAAGGGATTGGATGTTGTGGAGCGCGCGGCTGGGGGTCCGGTTTTGCGTGACAGGCGCAGTACTTTGGGGATGGCTTGCAGATTTCGTGGCAGGCGCAGCATTTCGTGCATCTGGGTGTACGTTTGCGTGGCAGGTGCAGCATTTGGTAAGTGTCTAAAGGGGTTGGATGTTGTCGAGCGCGCGGCTGGGGGCCCCGTTTTGCGTGACAGGCGCAGCGCTTTCGAGATGCCTCGCACATTTCGTGGCAGGCGCAGCATTTCCTGCATCTGGGTGTACGTTTGCGTGGCATGGGCAGCATTTGGTAGCTGTCTAAAGGGATTGGATGTTGTCGAACGCGCGGCTGGGGGCCCCGTTTTGCGTGACAGGCGCAGCACTTTCCAGCTCGGCTTGCAGATTTCCCGGCGGGTGCAGCATTTCCTGCATTTGGGTGTACTTTCGCGTGGCATGGGCAGCATTTGGTGGCTGTCTAAAGGGACTGGATGTTGTCGAGCGCGCGGCTGGGGGCCCCGTTTTGCGTGACAGGCGCAGTACTTTTGGGATGGCTTGCAGATTTCGTGGCAGGCGCAGCATTTCGTGCAGGGGCAGCACTTTGGGGATGGCTCGCAAATTTTCGTGGCAGGCGCAGCATTTCCTGCATCTGGGTGTACGTTTGCGTGGCATGGACAGCGTTTGGTAGCTGTCTAAAGGACTGGATGTTGTCGAGCGCGCGGCTGACTCCCTCCCTCACTCACTCACTCACTCACTCACTCACTCAGTCATTATCGCATGGCCACCAGAGAGCCATTCACTGAAAAAATGCGCATGTGGGGTTGTCCGGTCCTTAATTTTTCTTCAGCAATCTATTTCCACTCTCTTTAAAAAAAGGATTGTCGCTTAGGTTTTCTTCCTCACGTCATTGTGCGGGGTTCTTACTTTTACGCTCGTCGCCCGTCGCCGCTGCCTCCTCCTGCTCCTTCCTCCTCCCGCCTCCTTCCTCCTCAACACTCACTCTCTCTCACTCACTCACTCACTCACTCACTCACTCACTCACTCACTCACTCACTCACTCACTCACTCACTCACTCACTCACGCACTCACTCACGCACTCACGCACTCACGCACTCACGCACTCACGCACTCACGCACTCACGCACTCACGCACTCACGCACTCACGCACTCACGCACTCACGCACTCACGCACTCACTCACGCACTCACGCACTCACTCACTCACTCACTCACTCACTCACTCACTCACTCACTCACTCACTCACTCACTCACTCACTCACTCACTCACTCACTCACTCACTCTGGGGACAGGCGCGGCACTTTGGCGATGGCTTGCGTGGCAGGCGCATTTGGGTGTATGTTTGCGTGGCATGGGCAGTATTTGGTAGCTGTCTACAGGGGTTGGATGTTTTGCGTGACAGGCGCAGCACTTTGGAGATGGCTTGTAAATTTCGTGGCGGGCGCAGCATTTCCTGCATCTGCGTGTATGTTTGCGCGGCATGGGCAGCATTTGGTAGCTGTCCAAAGGGATTGGATGTTGTCGAGCGCGCGGCTGGGGGCCTTGTTTTGCGTGACAGGCGCAGCGCTTTGGAGATGGCTTGTAAATTTCGCGGCCCATCACGCACGCACGCACGCACGCACGCACGCACGCACGCACTCACTCACTCACTCACTCACTCACTCACTCACTCATTCACTCACTCACACTCACCAAGACCCATTCACTGAAAAAATGCGCATGTGGGGTTATCCGGTCCTTTAATTTTGAGCCTCTCCAAAACTGCGTCGGTTGCTTTGGTTTCTCCTGGGCCCCACCCCAAAACCCCGTGGTTTTTCCCATGCGCGTCGTTCGCGCAGCACGCGTCAGGAGGACCTCGAGGCGTGCCAGGCCCAGCGGGACTCGCTGCAAGCGCCGGGCGCCCGGATGCGACTCCCGAAGGACGTGGCAGAATCGGGGGCCCAAGAAATGGGCCGCCCTTGCCTTTGGCTTTTCCTTTAAAAGAATAACCCCCCCACAAGAAGAAAGGAGCAGAGCACCCATGTTTTTCCCTTTTTGTTGGTCGTTTCAAGTTAGTTTTTGGTTGGGCCCGTGCCTGGTGAGCTTCTCTTGGTAAGCATGATGTGATTAGCTTGGGCATCTTGGGAATGTGCGAATCCGGGTGCTTTTAATCTCAAGCAGTGCTCGTGGGAAGCCATGGGAAGAGTCATATAAAATGGCTGGCGTGCCCAATGTTTTCAAAGCCAGGTCATCTCGTGTTTTTGTTCTTCTGAACGGCCAATAGCATATCAAAGGCTGTCCGATTCCCACGCAAGGGTGCATGTTGCGTTTCCCCAAGAAACAACTCCAACTCGCAACTGGAGACCACGAGGATGTGAATTGGTTGCACGGAGAAATACTTTCAATTTCCACAAGTAACGCACGGGAGGATGGATAAAATACATGTTTCTCCAGCCCAATAAATGCATAAATCTAACTGTGAAAAGGTAGCCAAAGGTGATGGATGCTGTGTGATTAGATCCAGCCCATTAAAAGCAAGCTGCAGCTCAGATGATCAATGATTCATGGTGTCCTCCCCCAACCCATCCAAGAAATCATCTGACTCTCAAAACAAAACCACGAGGGCATGGGTGGCGTGTACTTCTTGCACCGGGGTATTCTGCAATGATTTGATGTGTGGACCGAGGTTGGTCCCTGACATGGGCGCAAAAAGCGGGCTCGCCTGAAGGGAACCCCTACGGCAGACAAGCTGAACTCGTTCTTTGAACTTGTGCCCCCGGCTCATTCCAATGGTTTCATGTTGTTTCCGTGTGCCACCAATCCAGACACAGTCTCGTTTTGCGTGTCATGTGGAACCCAAATCAATCGGCTCATTCTTGGCCCACCCAAGCCCAGCAAGTAGGATTCCCGTGGGCCAATCAGATTGGCTTCTGCTTAGCCAATGAATTGGGTCCTGTCTCAGCTGCCTGCCAGCACAACCACCATACCCCGTAGCGGACAGGCTTTTCAATGGTGTTTGGGGCGGGGTGGGGTGGGGTCGGTCAATAGTAAGATGGAGCCATGCATTGCCTCCCATTTGTGAGCCAAGATAAGTGGTGCGGCATATCACTGTTCGGCTTTGAGAGCCTTTGAGGTGTTTTTGCACAAGTTACTCTGAAACACCCAGGCTTGGGGGGTTGGCTTGAGGACCCAGGCTCAAGACATTTGATGGAGTGCCATTTGGCTGTTCCATGATTCACTGGGGTCCTTGTCAACGTGTTTAGCAAGCCTTTTCTGTCATAGAGGCAAACAGCCAAGGAAAGTACAGACATGATCCTGATCAGCGCGTTTGGTTTTGGTCCGCACCTCCGACCAAGGCGGTGCGCTCAACTGGCCGCTTAGAAGCAAGGAGTGGTCGCCCAGTCAACATATACGCCTCACAAAACGAAGGTTGGCATTCTGCATGGGACAGCGTGGGGGTGCTTTAGACAAGCTGGGTTTTAAGCGTGCACATAAATGTACGCACATACATCTTTATGTACGCAAGTAATTTTCATCCTTATGTACATGTACGAATGAGCGTTGCAAGAAGTAAACCAATGTTGATGCCATCTACATGTTCAAGTGGCCCTCCTTCAACCACAGCCACGGTCCAAAATACCACGCTGCATTCTGAAGTGAATCCTTGCCCAATCTTTCCAATGCCACCCTGAGCAAGGGTTTGTATTCCACAGTGGCATCCCACGCCAAGGAATATGAGGTTTGGAAACACGGCTGATTGTGGCCGTTCGAATCGATATTGTCCATGACTCAAAGCGTTGCAATCAGTTGCGGGTAGGTACTCACGTTGGTTCAGATATGCACAAAAATCGCCTGTCCAGATGACAATTGCCCACATACAATTCCTAGAGCCAGTGCGAACCATTGTGGCTTCCTGCTTTGCTATATTTTCTGACTTTGCTGCTTCTAAGCAGGTTCCGAAATTCAGTTTGCATCACATGATGCGTGCAGAATCCTTTCACCCATTTTGCGTTATAAGGCAAAATTGTCGCCAACGTCACAGGTTGTAACTCATGACTAGTATGCAATTTGCAGCGAATGAGGATCTGGATGTGTAAATGGGAATCGGCCATTTGTTCCCTTGCTTGGCTTTTTTTGAGTAAGGTGCTTGCAGTGTTGGTTCAGAATGTGCTTGGTGTTGGATGAGACTCATGGTCCTTACTGTAAGCAGCAATCAGTATTCCGGACACATGCCAGCCATTTGTCCCACCCTGTTGCCTAAACAGTGCCAGCACAGCGACCAGTCAGCACTTGCAAGGGCTCCTGCGAGAAGGACGTTGCATGCTTCGCTTCGCAAGGCCGGCAGCTGACATTGATTGCCTGGGTGCTGGTCGCGGCATGATCCACACGCAGTTGGTGCAAGCAAGCTGGTCAAATCGGACGCTCCAGCGATAGGCATGCATTAGCGCGCCGTGCATAGACTCAACCCACCTGCCCTAGCATCTTTCACAGCATGGGTTTCGAGCTTGGGCATGGGCAAGGTTTCGACCAAGCTTGCATGCTTGCTGTGAGCGTTTATGTTTGGCTTGGACAATGAGGCACTAAACTCGCATCACTAAACCTATTGTCTCATTTGTCAGTGTGGTACGTTACGCACGCGCAACCTGGGCATTGTTTGTCTCAAAGGCACCTGGTATAGGCTATTGTCGATTCTAGTTCGTGCCATCTATCCCTGCAAGGCCACTGATTGCACAGAGGCACGCCAGGCAGGTTTTCGTGGGCATTGAATGGTGACGTCCTCCCTCAGCTTATGCAACCAACAAGGCTGTTCAGGACAGTTCGAATGGGGTTTGTCAGTATTTGGAGGAGAAGGAGCTTTTCGACCCAAAGTTTGCATGGCAAGAAGGGTGCAAGTGGTTCAAGCAGCCAATGGCACTGTTTCTGCCGGTCACCTTGCTCAGAGCCAAGGGGCGTGGAAAAGCCAAAGGGCACGCGCCGTAGTACATAGAGCCTGCGCTTGCCCTTGGGCCTTGTTGTCGCACGTTGCTATTGTAAGCTGTCAGGCTCATGGCCAGAGCATGCCAGAGCGCTCATTCTTTTCCGAGCATTATTTTGATTACTCTTCCCCAAAGACAGCTATATATATATGTGATGGGGATGTCCCACGATATTTGTGTGCCACGTTACCTTGGACCAAAGTCATTCAACAGCGACAGCAACGACACCCAAGGGGCCACGGCAGAAAGACCCAGAGCGAGCCGAATCCGGTGGGCAAAGAAACTGTCGCGAAATTATGTGTTTGAGTACGGACATGTTCAACCTGCACAAGGTCCATCCAGTTCAGATTGGTACTCGACAGGGGCAGACGCATTTCTGCAATTTCGTGGGTGAAGTGCTCCCGACATGTTGGCTCAACAAGGGCTACTCAGCAGCTATTGCTTGAGCGATGCACTTTACCTAGCAGTTTGCCGTGGTTTCCCGGTGGTAGCGGTGTTAACTTGGTAGCCAGTTTTCAGAAGTATGAATTGAGTGTGTCCTCGCGGATTTGTTCCCCATCCGTCAGGTGAGGTTGATAGACTCTTGCAAAAATCCCCCCCAGCCAGGAGCTCCCCCGATGCGCAGTCAGTCAGATACAGATGCACCAGATAGGCAGTCAAATGCAGATGACAGATGCAAGAGTCAGTCAGAAGATGCAGATGCATAGCTCGTCAGTTGCAGACAACAGATGCAAGGGAGCTGAATACGTCCGGGTTTGAGCATTTGTTTGGGGCCACCAGGTACGTGAAGGCCCAGTGTATTTGTGTTGGTCCAGATCTGTCTACGCTGTATGCATGTCTGGGTTGGGCCAGAGATGTGAGGGCAGAGGCCAGACGCAAAGGTCTGGGTTGGAGCGTTGCACGGGGCCTGATACGCACGTTGTGCGCGCTGGCTGGGAACACCTGGGGAAGCGGGAGCAACTCGGAAAACTTGGCAGAAAAACCGGACGCAAACAAATCGGCAAAAGCTGGCCGGAAAAACTTGGCAAACCGCGAGATCCGACGATGCGCAGATTCCTGAGAATAGTGGCGGCGCAAGTCTGGGCGGGGATTCCTAGTAATTAAAAGATGGATCGTTGTCGCAGATATAGTTATGCGTACGGCAAGTGGGCCCGCATCACTAGATGTAAAGCAGCGTCAAGCATTTCTGTGGATCCTGCCGCCCAGGTGCTGTGCTCCCAAGCGCCGGGCCTGCGGTCTTGGTCGCGACGGATGTGGCGGCGCGGGGCGCGGGCCTCGGGTTTGGGCGGGGCAAGCGCTCACTTCTCCAGTCTTTGAAGTGTATCAATCTGCTTGGATTTTTGGGAGGGCCGGTGACAACGGTCAGCGTTTGTGTGAAGTGTAAGTGAAATCAGTTTGCCTGTGCTGGATGCCTATTTTGCTTCCAGCGGACATGAGGCCGGCGAGGGCTGCTTTTGATTGGCTCGATGCTGCCTGCGTGTGTGCTTGGCTGCTTCGCTCAACTCTAGCATGCTGCCCTTCTGTTTGTGCAAGCCCTGTACTGAACATAATGCCGAGACAGACAGGCTAGTTGCACTACTGCTAAGCCAACACAGCCAATCGTGTTCACCAAATCCATTCATATTCCAAAATCGTGATGGATGTTTGGCCAACTTGGACAGACCCTCGCAGGGAGGGGGTTGTATTCCGAGGACATGTTTCATCAGCATACTGCAAGAACATGCGTGGGTACCAGCAAAAGGTCTTGAGGGGCCTGCGGCAAAAAGGGCTCCTGATGTGATTCCGTGTTGCACATGTCATGCGCCCCCTCCCTGAAAAGCTGTGATTTTCTGATTGTGTGACTGGCACGTGCGAAAACCTTGGCTGGACCTGCACCATCCCCGGGGTTCCATTGCAGTGCCCAAAACTGTTTGGGCATTTCAATTGGGCCCTACTAGTGGTTCCTTGTACTATTTTGTCCCATGGGAAGCACACTCGGGCCAGTGTAAATCTACAGTATGTGTAACAATGTTGGTAGATGAAACAGGAAGCTAATGGGTTTCTGGTTTCCGGTGTGTTCAATTGTAGCTGTCACCCCGGGCAGAAAGCGACGACCCGGCTTGCTCGTGAGCCTCTTGAGGGTAGATGGGAATAACGCGTGCAGAGAACGATGGTGCTAACTGCTCCCGCTTCGCCGCAGATACCTCACTTGGCGGTTGACAAGATTTTGCCGATGTTGGGAAATGAACTTCCGCATGTACTTCACCCAGGGAAGGGTGAGCGGTTGCTAGGAGTTCATGCCTCAGACAGCAGACGAGTATGAGGACAAGCTTCCTTAGTTGCAGCGAACCATACTTTTCGTAGGGCCACCCTCTTTAGACAAGGCCTTTTGAGGCTACACTGCGACCCTGAGCCTGACAGACAAGCATACACCTCCAAACACGACTCTTCTCTAGAGCCCCCGCTTTCATCCGTGTTCCCCATAGCCCATTTCCCATGCCCGCGCCCATACCCCAGCCCTCCCCTCGCCCTTTCACACGACCTTCGAACCATCTTCGGCCCCCAAAAGCAGCAGGTTCCTTCGAAAAGTGATTAAGTGACCAGCACAACCCTCTTGCTTTTACCAAGCTGTAATCACTTGTAGTCCATCTTTCCCCTCGCTTTCGTGCCACAAAGCTCACGTCCGGACTTGGGATTCATGGCCGAGCCTTCCCGGCCCTGGGTGCACCCCGGGGGCGCGGCCGTGCTGGAGGGCCTCAAGTCCAGGAACGCGGGGGAGGGGAGGGGGAAGGGCCATGGATGGGTGGCATTTGTTTGTTTTTTGAGGGGACCCCCAAACTTGTGGCGTTCCATGTGGGTTCCCATTAGAGCTAAGAAAGAGGGTGGATTTCAAGGGAAGTCGAAACGAAACCCGCCAAGAGGGGTGTCCTTTCAGAGAGGACTTCAACCAGTGGACGTCCATTGGAACTTGGCACGGGTCTTCAATTTCCCTTTGAAAAGATCATCATTTGCAAATATGCTATGTTGACGGCTTTCGCTTGAATGGAGCAATGGTTGGCTTGGTCATATTATCCCAAAGCATCAACCAGAATCCACGTGTTTATGCAGTTTTACGACAGGGCCCCTGCCCTGAGAACCATTTGTAGGAAGAGGCAAGGGATCTTTCTGCCCATGGCAAATATCCGAGTGCAAGTCAGACCGATCGGCCTTGGTGTTTTATGAGAACCTTCATCAATATGCTTCCCGTTGACCTTTGGACAACTTAGTGGTTCAACATCAGTGGACCAAATCCGGCATCTTGCTGTTCCAATCCTGTACCCATGCTTGCTCTGGCTCCAGAGGAGATGTCATGTTGGCACTTTTCTAGTGTATGCTCTTTGGCCAAGTAAGGCGGACACGCCAGAATTTCAACCGTCACGTTGAACATGTGGTCACACACAGAGGCCTGTGCATGCCTTCGTTCCTGGGACTAGTTGGAGTCACACAGGAATAGTGTTTAATCAGATTGTCCTTCAGATGAACATGGGACTGACCAAAATGCCCGTTTGCAGGAAACATATCTCCTTTCGGGGTTATTGCTCTGCAGGTGAGAATCGCGTTGCTATCATGGCAGGATTGCCCCAAACCGACGGCAAGTTCGTAAAAGCTCCTTACGGGATGGCACAGGGAAACCAAGAGGAACCCGATACGGCCAGGCCAGAGCTGAATGGACAGGATGCTACTTGGAAGAGGGATCGGGGGTCCGGGTGGATGAGTCACATGATTCCCACTCTGCCAGATGGCGTGCAGTAAGCGACTTGTTGTGCGGGACATTGTTTTCCAAGTATATTCATAGCAGTTTGAATACTGTATATCGAGAATCTAAAGTACAGTTCCTGGGCAAGCTGGCATTCCCACTCAAAGAGTCTCACGACCACTTCTGTCATGCGCTTGGACAAAGCGATTGAGGAAGTAACGCGTAGCTCAGGAGGTCAAGCCTCCTTCCGAAGGAATGCAGAGCTGTGCATGTGCGGGCGTTCATTGCATTAATATATGTGGCAATATGTCTTGTGCTGTGGCCCGCTGGTTCGTCATGTGTCGCTGGGAGCGGATGCAGATGGGTCTTGTCCAGGCTTTCTTGGCAGTAGGTGCTATCAGCGCGTGTGGAAGCTTGGCAAAGACCCTTTCCCCCGCTCCCATCGCTTGGGGGCTTCCCTAGATGCTGGGGCTCAGGCTGCGATTTTTTGCAGGGGCTCAGGGTGGGAGAATGGTGTTTGAAGCAAGCAGACCCTGGCCCGCCCCTTAAGGAAACCAGGAGGTTGTTCAGCATACCGGTTCTTGCCCAGGTGACCATCCAGGCAGCGGAAGGGAACCGGGGGAAGGGACATGACCCGACACCCGTGGATTCCATGGGCCATTGGCCGGGGCAGCTGTTTGAAACCTATCGTGTTGCATGGAATTAGTGGTAAATTTCGGTAAACGTTGTGCCTTTGGACGCTTTGGCTGTCCATCATCTGCCAATTGACCAGCAAAGAGTAGCTCCGACTTCCTGTCGGCCTCTCTGAATCGGCAGAGCAACCAAACATGAAACTGACATGAATGGATTACCTAATTGCATTGCAGGGGTCAACGCCGGGTTCAGTTACGAGGAGATTGGCCTTGGGTCACCCATGAATGCTCAGGTAGCTCACACCTACACCCGCTCCCAGAAGTCTCTTTCAAGGGTACCTGATTCCGCAGGAAAACTGGGGGCACCAACGTGCTCATGCCAGCACCTTGGCCCCTCTTTTCCGGCAAGCGCCTCAAGACCAACTTTCCACTCAAGGGCTCCAAGTCCCATTCCCAGCGATGCCCCTTGAGCCTTGAGAGTGCTTCTCCTTTTCCATCCAATCATGGCCATAGGCCTATGCAAACCTTATGGTGGAGGACAGGAATTGTTTTGTATTTTGTTTCTATGTATCACGTGAATCAATTAAATGTGTTGCTGTGGTTATTCATGCTGATGGCGCTGGTCAATAAGTTCCGGCGGAAGCCGGTCATGCCTTGTGTAGTCAATCCATCCTCGACCTGGCACAGCCCTCGACCAATTCGCAGGCGCATGCGCGGCCTCTTATTCCCCAGATGTTTGGATCCCAATGGTTGGCCCAGGTCCTGCGGGCAAAATGCGCGGGTTAGAGTGGAAAGCAGGGATGCAGTTTTGCAATCGTTTCGACTTTTCGAGGCAAGCCGTGAGATAAATTGCACTTGTGAACAGGCCTGATGGAGCAATGCGTAGAAACTACTGTGATAATCAAGCCAGCAATGCATGCAGCTGCCAGAATCATGCTTGTAAGCTGGCACTCAGCCCAACCAACCCTCTTGCCTATTGAAGAACAAAGAGCAGGGCGGAGGCAAACACAAAGGACACGCGAACATGCACATGTTGTTTACAAGGAGCCGACGCTCAGAAGCAAGGAAAGCTGGCGAGATACAGGAGACATTGCAAGCTGGCCATCCCTTTGCCGCTCAATCTTTTCACTGCAGCATAGCAAGTGGGAGTGTGCATGAAGGGTCTGAGGGCAATTTCCCATGCCTTCGAGAACTCTGGGTTCGCATGCTTGAGCATAGAGCTGGGGTCTTTCTCAGAATCCCGGCAAAGGCCCAAGCCAGGGAGGCACGTTCAAGTTACCTGAATCATACCTCCGAAACATACCTCCACCCCCTGATCCACACCTGCATGTCCTTTCTTTGTTGACTGGAACATACCTCGAAACGGACCGTCAATACATACCTGCGAAACATACCCAAGACGAACCAACACACATCAATTGATACAAATTGAGAAACAGCCAGCAACAGAAGATCAGACACAGAAGTAATCATACACTCGGGGTTGCATTGGATCCTGCATACATGTACTCTTGGAGGCTCGGGATGTGGCCACTGGCCGCTGGCGCTGCAAAGTCGCACCCTTCGGCCGCTCGGCGATTGGCTGCGGGTTGTGGCAGCATTGTGGTCTCGAAGCCCTTGCAGGCTTGACCGGCTTTGTTGCGACATAGTGGGGCAGGAGCAAGCATCGATGTGCTGTGACATGCCTTCATTGCTTCACATTGCATCGTCCTGCGGTGTTTTATTTTTGCCCCCGCGTGCTATCACACGAGAGTTGTTCGGGATTTGCATGTAGGCGCACCTGGCCGACCACTTGTGTCTGACTGAGTTTGCGCAGCATCGTCGTCAGTAAATATGACGATTCAAGCCAAACAGTTGGCCATTGCATGACTTTGAGACTACGCCTGAAGATTGACTTTTTCGCAGCTCCTTTGCTAGCTGCGCATTCATGGCTCAGGCGGGTTGCTGCCTTGACTTGCACAACCCGTCTTGGCCGGGCTGCAGGAAGTTGTCATGCCATGGTCAGCGCAGGTCTTCTGCTCGGAGGTGGCATTTGGGATGGGGGAGGCTATGGGTCCCTTGGCGTTGGCCCGGCTGGGGCTGTGCAGTCCAGCCTTGGCTCGGCACCTTTTGCATCACAACTTCTCCGCGCAGCTCTGCAGGAGCTTGGCGCTGAGAGACCCGTATTGGAGCACCAGGGACAACCTGACGCTGGAGTTTCTCGCGATTTGCTTTGCTCTGCGCTCCAGGCATGGGCAAGTCGCAGGGCCAGCGCCAACTCACAACTGGTCCTTGGTGGATTGCCTGATTTGTTGGGCCTGGTGTTTTTTCGGGCGCTTGGTGCAGGTCAGGATGACAATCTGCAGGCTTTGTCGACGTGGCTAATCCAGTGGATTTCCAACGGATGACAGGATTGGCATGAATTGGCCAACCCTGCAACAGCCCAGTACTCGCGCCATTTCTTTTCGTTTTAGCCTTGGTCTTGACCAATTCCCCTTTCTCAAGGCGTGCTTAGTGCCATGTGGCCAAGCCATATGGCAGACGTGAGTCAAAGGCAGCTTGCAGCATCTTGCAGCAGCGAGCGCTGAGCCTCAGAATTTGCAGAGCAAACTCGTTCGTCCCCATGGCATGTCCAATTTCAATGTGGCATCGGTTTAGTCGAAACACAAATGCTGAGGAAGGTGCTTAAAACCAAAGAGCCGATGGTTCTGAATCTGCAAGCATGTTTTTTGCTTTCTTATCTTTCTGCATCCGACCGTCGTCCGTGCAGTCAGGGACACCCGAACTGCAGTGAGGTGTGATCCGTGAGCAGCTAGGCACCTGCCTGCCGGGAAGACCAAAAGAAATGTGCAAGGTGAAAAGTGCCGACCAAAGTGTGGCATTTGAATTGGTGCCTTAGATTAGTCCTGCTTAAAGGCTGAATGATACAAATAAAACATCGAAATTTTCGCTGTTCATGCGAACCTGAGGTGGCTGCACCAGGTTGGGGCTTTGAGCTGGCTGCAGATGACAGACCAAGCAGAGTAGCACGCCACTCTTGGTACCTGCTGCCATGCAAAGTCCTTTTGGCCAAGCAACTAAAGGAAGTCTGCTCAACTTGACTACGCTTGGCTTGCATCCTTTGGTGTGCTGTCGCTGTGGCTTTGGGTGTGTTGGAGCGCTCTTGCTGTGGCGCAGTCCGAAGCCCTTCTGCAGACTCTGGGTGGGTCGCTCTCGCTTTGGCGCGGTGCCGAATTTGGGACGTCAAAAGCGAACCCTCTGCGGATCGCTGTCGCTTCAAAAGTGAACCCCTTTGCTGACTTTAGGTGTCGCACAGGGACCCGCAAAAGATACTCTTGCAAGAGATCTTGTAGATCTTGACAAAACTTAAACACATAGAGGGTCCCCTCATGCTGAAGAGATCCTGCGCACTGATCTTGCCAGGGGATCCTTTCAAGAGATCTCTCGCAGCTTCTGCATTTTTTCCAGGATATCTTGCGCTGGTTCTTCATAATTTAAAGAGCCCTGGCGCGAGGACCTGAGAAGATTTCTCCAAGTGGTCTTGTCGAGGATGCCCCCTAGAGACTTTGAACAGAGAAATTTGGTAGAAATGATCCTGTCATGGATTCTGCGCACATCATGCCAAGAGACCCCGCCCAGCCATCTTGTGCAGAGATCCTGCAAAGATCCTCTCCCAAGAGACCTCCTTCATAGAATTCATCAGCAATAGTTTGCGCTTGTGCAATTGCGTTCGCACGTGCTTTCGTGCATGTTTGCTTGTCTTGCGCGTGTTCGCACCAGGCTTTCCACAGCCAGCAGCCAAATTGCTAAAGAAGTGATCCTCTTACCTGAGAGCGAAACCAACAAATCAATGTGGATCGTTTCAGCTCAGGTGAAGAGATGAAGTTCAAGGCAGAGAACTTGGGAGAACCCCCGGAGAAGGAGGAGCCCATTGACGCAAACTGGTTACGCCGCGGCGTGCAGGAGCCGGGCCGTGGGATTGAAGTAACAGTGCGGCCAAGCGTTGCCTTGCAGCCCTGGCGCAAGTTGGGCTGAGAAGCCAGCTGTTCACTCGGCGTGGGACCATGGTTGCAGACGGCCTCATTCCAAATGTCCCCGTGAAGTTGTTATATACATTCAGCTCAGCAGCTTTGGCTCTTGTTCAGCTAGCGTTTGCTTTGCAATTGGTCTCTATGGATCCATGCAGCGTCTAGCTGCAATATCCTCCGCCGCCGTCAGGCAGCGGTCAAGGACTTGCCGGAGCATGAGGGCCAGGCGGGCCCAACCTTCAGGGCCCATACCAATACCAGGAGCATCTATGGCATTGGTTTGGCAGAACCTAGGTAACTGCAGTATACCATTGCTCATGACGGTCAAGGAAGAGCATTCCCAAATGTACCATCTCGGAAACTCAATCTGGCTGTTTGCACATCTTTCCAGTGCCGCATGTGCACAGCGGTCGCCAGTCCCATGTCGAGTCTTTGGCAGGACCTGCCCTCCATGACGTTACCAGAAAAGGGAAGCATAGGGAAGCCAAGCTGGAACCAAGGATTTGGAGGGCCAATTTAGGGTAATTAGTCAGTATTTGGAAGGCTCAGCATTCTAAGCACTGATTCCCCGTGAGTTTTTGTCTGGCGCAGATCGTACGTGTGGTCACGGTGGATGGCGACACCGGCAGCTGCAAATGTGTGCTGCGATCCTCTGGCGAGGCTATTGAGGCGAGAACCTTTGGCACGAACAAAAATCCAGGTACCCTTCCTCCAACACTCATCGCAGTGGACAGAGTCAATTAATTCGGAGGACCCTCCAAATTAATTCGGAGGACCCTCCAAATCAGACGGTTTGCCGGCCAAAAATACAACTCCTCCCACCTTTTGGAGGGGAGCAAAAGCAAGTGAGTTTGATCTTAGGTTGTGCCTTGGGATCCCTTGGTCCATAGCCCTTGTTGCAATGGACAGGCCTGGAGCTGACCAAAAACATCGCTGGACTTCTGGCGGTTGCTCCTTGTTTTGTGGTTGGATGTTTGGTTTCTGCCGCTGTGAGAACGTAAACGGTGGAACTATTGAACCCAGCAATACAAGAAGACGGTGTTGTACGTTGAAGCTTTTGGAGGGCTGAGACGTATGGGCGAAGCAAGCCGAGAGCAAGCTGATCCAATCGAACCTCTCAGGTTCCATCGGTTGGAACTCGGAAGGGCCCCCTTTCCGTAGTTGTCACCTCGCACAAACATATCGAAGCAATGCCTTTGCGCAAGGGAGGGTGAAGGAATTTGGGGTATCTACTTTCACCCTGGAAGCATGACGATTTGATTGCCTTGGGTTTGGTGACAGATGGCTTGCGGCAGTTGTGCCAGGACTTTGGGTCATGGCCGTGCCCTTTTTAACAAAGAAACATGGAACCTGAACGGAGTTCAGTGGAGGAATACCCTGTGCTTTAAAGATTCGATTAACTTCCATGTTCTTTTCTCGTTGAAGGGGTTGATTTGTGCATTGCAGTGCCTTGCAGCCGATCCGAGTCCATTCCTGTGGGGCCAGCGCCGTCTCCGTTTGAACATGGAGGCTTCAAACAGCGGCCAATGAAAGGCACTGTTTCTCCCCTGGAAGCAACGGGAGAGATATTCACGAAACGTATACGGCAGTCCAGCCTCCACAACCTTGAACCTAAACCTTCAACAATGTAAGCAAGCCAGACACAGCAGCCTCCCTAGAGACCTCAGCAAGAAAAGCCAGTCCCCAAGACCGGAGACACCCATCCCTTGGGGCCGGATCGGGCACGACATGGCACGACGAATTGGCTGAACACTGGCATTTCAGCCTCTTGGAAGGCTTTGCGCGCAGGTCTCCAGAAAGAATCTCCGGCCCTTGGCGAATGCAGCCACTTGGATTGGTACTGTACCCTCCCTTGCGCCCACGTGGAAAGCACCAAATGGCCCATGTCGGACAGTGTTCCTAATATTTCCCCTGTTAAGATGTGGTTGTAAACATCAGTGGGTTTTGTCTTATCTAAAGTCGCTTTGGGTGGGATGGTGACGATGGTGACAATGGAAAATATGGGGAGGGGGGGGGGCATGCCGCAGGGAAGTCATGTTCCTCGTGTTGGCGCCCAATTTTGCTCAGCCTCTTGATGGCCTTAGTGGCTGACGGCCAAATGCTGTTCAGTGCCATCATGTGGGCATCAATTATTTTTGAGCCCTGTGAAGAGCGTTAAGAGCCTTGCTTTGAAGGTGGGTGATCAGCTATGGAAGTTCTCAATCAAATCCCAAGCTGCTGAGCCTTGATCAGCGCCTATAGGGTGTTTCTCCGAGTGTTTCTCTCCGGCCTGGGCCCGTGAATCCCTTAAGACTTCTGAGGACGGCAGGCGGCTTCGATTGTTTCATGGGATTTGGCTTCTCAACTTGGTTCTGGTCTCCAGCAATTGTAGCACTTACGCTGGGCAACAAGCCAAGTAAATTTGACAAATCCTTGCCTCTTCCGTCAAGTGAGCATTTCCTGGCAAACTTGTTTGGGAATGATTCACCATCCGTGAACACTAAACTCAGTAAACATACGGTGAAAGACTGAACAAGCACCATTGAAACACTGCAAGATACTGCAAACAACTACATAAACACAACACTGTAAACATACTGCCAAAATACTGTAAAATTATTGCACAAATACTTCAAACACACTGAAAGCAAAGTCCACATCACGGAAATACTTGAATCTGTTGAAAAACTATTAAGTCTCATCGGAGAATTGTTTTTCTGTTTGTTGTCCTTCTCACTTTTGGTTGACATGATTTTCTGTCAAAACGCATGAGTGAAATTTGAGAATCACCATCTCAAAGTTCGGGCGCTGTGATGTTCGAGCTGCAGGTCATATTCGTCGTGCATAGGGCCTTCATTTTGCATAGGGCATTTGGCCAACCATTTTCTGTTATTAAACAAAGGCCAGGAGTGAGTCATTGAAACCCGAGGGCTCCTAGGGCCCCGGAGACGGGTCGCGATGGGCGATGAGGCCGTGTCGGAGGAGCCGAAGCCGCAGCCGAAGCCGAAGCCGAAAGCGGGCGGCACTGACTGGGCCGGGGCCCTGGGAGGAATCGATCGGCCGCGGTTTGGGTTGGTGGCTCCAGCCGTGGTGAGCGTTGTGTCGATATACAGCCAGCAGAGTCTGCATGGTAAACATGCAACGGATGATGCGCCTTTAGCAGGTAGTAAGTTGAAGATCACTCAGGGCCCCTTCAGAACTAGCTAGAACTCTTGCAGAGCCTGGGCACTTTGTACATGAGTCCGCCAAGGCATTTGGCCAGCTCAGTTGGTGCTTGTCAAATAATTTGAGGCAGCAGTGGAGCTGGAGCGACGAAGCCGCTTGGATTGGGTGGGTCTGGGTATGGGTATGTGTCGATGTGTTTTTGGTTTCCCTTTGAACAGCCCGACAAAGGGCACCCTCAAATAACCGGAGGGGACCCTATCCCGTGAGTCAAGCTAGCCAATGGCCATACTCCAACCAAGGGAACCATTTTGACAAGCCCAAGCAAGACCAAAACAGATTAGAGAAAACCAACAAAATCGAGAAAGCCAATAAAGGCACCGAAACCTTGAGAAAGACAAAAACAACTGGAGCAATCCAACAGCATGCTCTTTGGAAAACAGCTCATGTTGAAAGAGGTCTCGAGACATAGTTCTTTTGTTTTGTTTTGCGGAATGTTTGCTGGGCGTTCTCGTTTTTGCTTGTGTTTGTTTTCTCAAGGTCTTTTGCCTGGTTTTCTCGAGTTGTGTCTTGTTTGAGGGTTGTTTGATTTGTTTGGTGTTCTCTTTTGTTGGTTTTCTCGAGGTGTGTTTTGTTGTCTTAGTCTTCTCTTCAGTTGTGTTTGGTTTGTTACAGTAGGTGTTCCGATTTTAAGGGGCAGGCAAATTGGAAGCAACAACCAGCTTGTTGTTCCTTACCGTACTCTATGTACAGTTCAATTGATGTGTATAGGTATAAGTAACACCCAAGATACTTGGAAAGAGATTTGCCATAACAATTATAGTTGAATTACAGAGAAGCAACAACCAGCTGGGCTTTTCTTATTAGGTTCTAGTTATCTTATAGTTAGATTCTAGCCGAGGTCTAGTCAAATTATTAATAACATCTCGCAAAATAAGTCCCATTTAGAATTGGAAGGAATGCCTGGTTTAAGTCTATTCTGACCAATAATTCTAATTCACCTCGGAAATGAATCCGATGTTTCATCTAAATCAGTATGAGAGTTCGAATAAAATCCTAATTGAGGCCCTACTTCGAAGGGAAGTACTATTCAAAGTCCAACTCAAAGTAAGAACTTGAATTGGATTCTAATCGAAATCCCATTCTAAACTTGAAGCCCTACAGTTTAAAACTTGCTGCAATTGGAATACAATTTGCATGTTAGTTACTTGGAAAGAACATCAAAGGTTGATTCTACTTCAGAATATTATGTTAAGTTGAATTCTACTTTGGACATGATTTGAACTTAACGTGGTGCAATATACAACTTGTACACCAATGGAGCTGAATTGCGTTTTCCTTGAGTTTCTTCGGGCTTTTCACCCGTTTTGAGCGGCAGGAAAGTAAGAAAAATAGACCAGCGTGTCTTTCCATACTGGGTTATGTTTGAATATTAACTCACTTCTAATGCCAAACAGGAAGGGCAAGAGAGATGCGAATAGAATTGCGGCTATTCTGGCGTCAGCAACCACCATCATGTTATAGCATTCCTAGGGGACCCCGTTCAGTGATTCAGAACTCACAGTTGAAAGCACTCTTCGGCCAAGCAAGCGAACAACTTGCTCAAAATATCGACAAAACACAGACCCATGTGCAAGCGCCGCTTTTGTTGGGACAGGGGCCAGAAAGCAAATCCGGGCGCCAGGCTCTTGCCAGCCAAATACCGACAGACACAGGTCCTTGCAATGGTGCGCAAAAGTGGGTTCTGGAATGCCCCGCTGGGACTCAATTGCTTGTAGGCTGAAGCTTGATTGAAGTGAAACTCAACATTATAGAGCTACAGTATTTGCTTGGCCCCTGGGGACATTTCAACGTTTCGCCGCGTCATTGCCTGTCTTGCTGTTCTTCCAGGCGGCAGCCTCCCAAAGATGAGGCAAAGCAACCGCACATGCACACACAGTTACATTTATTGCCCGCAAATGGTGGACACGCCGTTCTGGGCGAATCAAAGCGACCTCACACAAGAAGCTTTCGGCTACACCGATACCATCATCACACAAGTTCTGGCGACTTGCAAACCAGAGCGTGCTGCCTTTGAAAGCATGACCTTCGTTGGATTGCGCTGAGTCATGTGTGTGTGTGTGATCCCGAATTGTGTTTTGGAGGGTTCCATTGCTTTTTGACCCACTGTTTATGGTTGGCTACTTCGGATTGTCTTTGTTTAGCGGCAAGCAGGATGCTTTTATTAGGAGTGTCTGCCAGTGAAGGAGCCAGCCTTTCCTGAACAGCTGCAGCAGGATATGGATGGTTGTTCTCCTCAGCGGCTTGCAGATCTTAGCATGCTTTCCAGTGCTGCAAGTGTGGCCAAAGGCGCGCACACTGGCAGAGTTGAGGTCGATTTGGCAGAGTGTCCCCAATCACCGGAGCACACCAGGTTCAAGTGCTTGCATGCACTGGGACAAATTCCAGCAACTTTGCAGGGTTTGCGACCTCACCCATGAAGGTTGCTTTCCAGTTGCTGAGGTTTTCATCAATTTTGATCGCATGGGTTCCCCCGAACCCCGGGCCTGATCCCTTGGCCACAGCTCAGGATTGGCGGAGGGCTTCCGCTCCGGCTTTGAGGAGGGCGCCACAGCGCCCCGGCACTCGCTCTCCGGGGGGATCGTTTTGCGATTTGCATGGGAAGAATCTACACCCACTGAGTGCAAGGGGGGG
>CAUJNA010000779.1:135000-145000 GCA_963377175.1 Effrenium voratum
CCAACCAACCAACCAACTCACCAACTCACCAACCAACTTACCAACCAACTCACAAGCAAGTTGACCTCGTGTTTTGAGGTTGCTGCAAGCGTTGCGTCTTCCCACTCCTGAGGTCGACGGCTATGTGCACCGCATCGGCCGCTGCGGCCGTGCGGGCCGCCGTGGCACCGCGGTCACCTTCGCTGGGGAACGCAGTCGGGGGTGGCCAGTTGGCAAACCAGGATGAACAAGCCCAGGTGTTCCGTGGCGCCCTTTGTGCTTTCTTTTTTTGTGTTGGGTGGCCTAACCTTTAAAAGGCTTCCCGTTCTCTAGCAGGGTCACTGAACAACAGGGCAAACCCCCGCGGTGTGGAGAGACATCTCATCCGCTAGGTCGAGCAATCCGCCGACATACCCGCCAGGGAGAGAGTGCTGTGGCTGTGTTTTCTCAAATGAGGGTTTTAAGCCAACATGGACACTTTGTATAGCAACCGCCATCTACATGCAATGTGCCACCATTCCAGGTTTTGTTTTGCCTCTTGCCCAATGATCTTCCCCACGCACCCCCCTAGCCCCCAACTTCGACGTTGCCCTGGAGACTTGTGACATTTGAAGCCAACATCCCCGGCCAGCGTTGCTGGACCCGTTGCTGATGCGATTTGGATAAAATCCAGGAGATTGGAACAACAGGCGTCAACCCCCTTGCCCCCCAGCTTCAAAGTTGGGCGCCCGCCTTGTTTACCATGTCTGCAGACACAACTTGATTTTGAAAAAGGAATTCGGGTACGGCTCAGGTGTCAGAAGGCGACGAGCGCTTTGCGGCGCCGCTGCTGAAGATTCTGCAGGAGGCTTGCCCGCCTTGTTGATCAGCTTGACCTGGGATTTCACCAGATAGTTAGTTTGCGAGGTTTGCCAAGCAAACCAGTGCCAGAAAAACGTCCGCTGTGGTTTTGTCATGATTTGCTGTGAGCAGGTAATCCCTTAATGGTGGTTTGGATTGGTGCTTTGTGGGTTTGAACCCCTTGTTCTTGTTGAGGGTAAACGGAAAGCTACCCCATTTTCTCCAAACCACTCATCCAAATCATATGCGGGGGAGCTGGTGCGACACAGTCCGGATGCACAACCCCCATCATCAGCAAAGTGCCAACAGGTGCCCAGCACATCTGTGAAGAACCTCTTGGTGTCCGGTCCCCTCCCGTGTTCTACACAGAAATGGTTTCGCGACCTGGAAGCCACCACTCTAGCCACAGTAATGGGGATGGAAGCACCTCGCCAGTGCATGCAGGGGTTGCTCAAAATCAGTCCTGAGCTTTACGCCACATGCTATGTGCCATTGTGGTATCCCACAGCTTACGGACAGCTCAGGGATCCCCCCGGGATTTTGATCAACCCAGAGTTGGTCGTGGGGTTGGCCTGGCAGAGCCCCAGGCGCGGCAGAACATCCCGTCAGGCGCCCAGGTGTAGTCTCTCAGTTTGAAGCCCTCGTGGGCGTGTGGGGCAGCAAAAGGAGAGATCCTCAATGTCCAGTGCTTTATCTAGTCTAGCCCATGTCCAGAAGCTGAAAGCGCAACGCTGTAATATTCTGCAAGCTTGTTTGATTTGGAGTGAGGGTCCATCTATGGTTTTCGCACGGCATGGGAGAATCACAGTGAACACAGTGCAGCCTATTTTTCAGAATCAGAGGAATCCCGAGGTTGCAGCGCTATTTTCCGACCCGATTTCAAGGCTTGGCCTCCGCAGTCCGATGCATGGTTTTGGACAACAGGTCTTTACGGAATCCCAAGCAAAATGGTAAATTGGTTAAACGGATGGTTCACTTTGGTTCAACGAGGTAATTAGATTCATATTTCACGTATGCTCCATGCCAGGCGGAAAGCAGCAAGAATCCGGAGTCAAGTGTTCATTGTTATGAGGGTGAAGCGACTTGTTCAACAAATGTTGACCTCGCATGCATCAACCTGGGACATCAGAATCGCAATAAGGAACCTTTTGGAACCCCTGTTTTGAAGGAGTACTTCGTAGATCGCATTGGTCTTCCATGGGCGTGTTGTGGGGCAAGCTGGAGCTGAGTCCCAGCTCCTTCCAGAAACTGCTTGGGAAAGTCAGCGCTCTCGACCGAGGCAACGTGCTTATCCAAGCGGCGCTAGATTTGGCTCACCAAATGCCGAACGCTTGCACTTGGGTGAAGCAAGTTCTGGAATCCTGGGCAGGATGCCCAATTTCAATTAGTCCGAGGCTTTGGGTGGGGCTTCCCTTTGGTGCCGGGAAGTTTCAAGAAGTTATGGACTTTGCCTCCTTAGTTCTCCTGTTGGACTTCAATCTGCCACTGCAGGCCTGGCCTGGCTGAGATGGCCAAGGAGTTTGCCAAGACTCGAGGATCCCGGGCGGGCTACGGTGGTCTTTGGTGGGCGCCGAGCAGCGTCTACCAGAGGCGTTTGAGCTTTGCTGAGCCTTGCGGTGTTTTGGTTTTCTGAGAGTAGCTCAGTTAAGATGTCGGGGTTGGCCTTGTCTTGCACATAGGTTGATTGTCAGGCACGCTTCCAGGGCCTAAGTGAGGAGATCCAGGGACCTCCAGTTTGGTCCATTCTCATTCATTTTCGAGGCATTTCGAGGCCTTGGCTCCCTTCCTGACATGGCTCTTCTAAGAGGCTCACTTGAGGGGGCACCTCCTGATACAAGGAACCTCAGATTTTCCTGGCACCTTTGAGCGCAACGTGGAAATCAGAAGTCTCCTTGAAAAGTTTTAAAGATGCTACCTGGATCTAGTCTAGCTGCAGTGGCTGCGGGAGTCAGGACATGTGGCTCGAGCACCACTCGGTGCATGCAGCGGGGGAAGCCAACATGACATCAGTGCCCTCTTAGGGAAAAAATGGGGCCAATTGATCCTGGGAAGCTGTGCTGTGCCATGTTGAAAGCTCTTGCAATGTGCGGAGACAACGGATTCAAGTGTGGGCATGGTTTGTCGAGAAGACCATTGAACTCTAGGTCTCTCCAAGCAGTGGGACGTCAAGCGTAGCTCCCCATTTTGCCGGGAAATGATTTATTGTAGAGTAACCCTCGATTCAGCTGGGGGTGCCCCAAAATCAACGCCCCCCATGTTGCTCGAAAGGGGGGCTACACGGAACCCCTCTCTTAAATTCCCGGCCCCGTGTTTTTGGGAAAACGGCGAGTTTGCAAACCGGTTGACCGGTTTTAGGGGCGCCTTCAGCTGCGGGACCAAATCACCCCAGGCTTCCAAGCAGATTCATTCTTTACAAACCTCATCGATTTTCACGGACTTCGCGATGCCATGGCTGCGGTGGGCGCTGTTACTCCATGCCCATGTTGCCGGGTCCTTGGGCTTGGCTCAGGGGCCTTTAGGACTGTCTGGAGATGTACACGCAGACTGACACTCCGTTTGCTTGAGCGCTTTGAGGCATCGGTAAGTAGTTTCGCAAGTTGAAGTCGCTTCGCATAATCTTCGCACACACAAAATTGCAATGTGGCAAGACTGGTCTCTTGTAGATGGCTTCATGTTGGTTGTCGAATAAAATGAGGCGAACTCTAGTTTTGAGCATACTTTACTTACCCAACTAATGTCAACGCCGGATCAATAAACCCTCCGCCCGCCTCCGCCCCCCCTTGTGCGGGTAAATGGTTCTGCCGAACGCACCATGAGGTCTGCGTCAGAGCTTAGAACTGCTTTGTGTCAGATGTTTAAACGCGCCTTAGCAATCGGTGGGATTTATGAATCCAACGTTTTGCATTATGTGTGTTTCTCAAAATTGGGGTCTCTAAACATATCTAAACAAGAATGTATAAACGATGTTTGCTCATTTTCTTGGATTCCCTCACACCACCTAAAAGGGGTTGCCACTGAAATCCCACGCTGTTGCCTTGCATAAGGCTGAATCCGCGCCTGAGCTCCAGCGCATTGACCGCCCTTTGCCGCTCTGGAAGAGGCGGGCGAGCAATTCAAAGTAAATCCTAAGCCTGGCCAGATGGGGGTTTTGTTTGAAATAGCGTTTCATGGATTTCGGATTAGGATTAGGGGGAGCTCCCTTATGTTGAACAACCCAGAGGAGAACGGGGTTGTTGATGCCTAGCAAGTATTATTTGGGGCCCATCTCAATGTGGGCCCCATGAGTAACCCACTGCTCCCCTGCATCTCCAACAAGCTCCTTCGGTCGTAAGTAGGAAAAGCCAACGATGGGAGCATGTGAGCAACAGAAAGGGGTAGCCGTCAAGTCGTTTTGAATGCCCATAGCACCTGTTTCAGCCCTTGTACCCTGGACATCAATATGAATCCTTGCATGATCAAAAAAGCCAAAAGGGTTTTCCTCTAGAAGTGTTTCGTTTGTTATATTTAACGCAATTTTGCGGGGTGTCATGTTGGGTACTGAATAGTAATCCCCCCCCCCCCCGCCCCCGCAAACAAATCCGGGAGGGTCACTAGGGCAAAACCTACAACCAAATTGCGGGTCAGAGTTGGGCCTACTCAAGTAGTCTCTCCGCAAGTAGTCTTTAGTCCTCTTCCGTCCTGCATTGTTTGAGTATTCCGTTGAGCTGGCCTTGTACTGTTTCGAGTTGGTTTAGTATTGGTTTAGTATTTTCTTCTACTGGTTCAGTAGTTAGTCTGTAGAATTTGTTTAGTATGTTCTTTAGTATTCTGTGGTTCTGGCCTGGAGGTTTGCCTTGTTGCGATTTCCGCCCCTTAAGCATTGGTATTGTTCCCGCGCCACCCCTTGAAAATATGTTTGGGCGCCTGTTTCAGAAAGTGGGCTCAAAATTGGCTTAGCATTGGGTTTGTATCAGTTGGTATTAGTTTAGTATTGGCCAGTAGTGTTTTAGTATCGGTATAGCCGGCAAAGCCGCTGGGCGGAAGCTTCAAACATATTGTTTACCTTCTCTTTATTGTATTTTGTTGGTTCTTTTCTTGCTGATTGTCATCGTCCTTTTTTGCCTTGCTTTCTCAATTTATTCCGTGATTTGTTCCTTGATCTTTGTTGTTTTCCCTCCTTCCTTCATTACTTCTTTCTTTCCTTCCTTCCTGTGTCACCTTATCTTAACCGATTCCTTCCTTTCATCCTATCTTTCTTTCTTTGCCTACCTGGATATCTGTATCGCTACGTGTCTACCTACCCGATCCATCCTGCCATCCACGCATTCTGAGTCAAGTCAGAAGCGCTCCTTTCTTTAGCGTGGCTTGTCCATAAACACGTGAGGTGTGCGCGCGCGCTTCTGCTCATGATTTCTATCTCTGCCTTTGTGCCTCTCACATTCTATATCCTCTGTCTAATCTCTGTATCTATCTACCTTCCAATTTATGTTCGGATGTTTCTCTGTACCAACTTAATGATCTATCTATCTACCTTCTATCTAAGTATCTAATTATCCCTCTATTCATCTATCTATGTACCTATGAAATTTGTCCTGGTTGCTAGTCTCTCTATTTGTTTGTCTATCTCTGTATCTACAAATATTGCCGTCCGTCTATCTAAAAGCATATTTGTATTTGTCTATTTATCTATCCACTCCAGATATTTATCTATCTATCTGTCTTGTCTTAGCTTAACTTATCTTATCTTATACTATCTCATCTCATCTCATGTTATGTTGTTTTATCTATCTTATCCTATCCTATCCTATCTAACCATCTACCTTTGTGTATTTCTGTTGTTCTTTCTTTCTTGCTTTCTTTTCTTTCTTTCTTTTTTTCTAGCTACTTCCCTACCTATCGATCAACCAATCAATCAGTCAAATCAATCAATCAATCAATCAATCAATCAATCAATCAATCAATCAATCAATCAATCAATCAATCAATCAATCAATCAATCAATCAATCGATCAATCGATCAATCGATCAATCGATCAATCGATCAATCGATCAATCGATCAATCGATCAATCGATCAATCGATCAATCGATCAATCGATCAAGCAAGCAAGCAAGCAAGCAAGCAAGCAAGCAAGCAAGCAAGCAAGCAAGCAAGCAATCAGTCAGTCAATCAATCAATCAATCAATCAATCAATCAGTCAGTCAGTCAATCTATCAATCTATCTACCCTATATTTATGGGCAACCATTTTCCCACCGGAAGCAAACAACATTTTCTCTGATTTTCGCCCCTTTGCTTCTCAGCGAGCAGAATCATCCTGGGAAAACTTGCGTGACATACCTTCCCTTTGATTATAAGTATTCGCTATCCGACATTCATTCTTGGCCATCGGCTGGCATGTCCCTAATGCCAGGTTCCCCGTCGGTGGCCGTGTGGTCGAGATCCTGCATGGGGAGCACTTGGATGACCTCCTCCGGGATCAGAACGAGCCTAGCCAAAAGCAAGCTTCCGACGCGCCGGGCACCCGACGCGATTCGAGTTGCTTCCAAGGTCAAAGTCAGGAGCCCTTCCTTGCGACCTGTTGGGCGGCGGGTGAAGTAACAGCAGAAGCTTTGCGCAGGCGCCGGTTTGTTTGAATCCGGTTTCAGCAGAAAGCTATATCCCGAAAGCTGGCCTGGAGGTAGAGCGGGGGAGGTGATATGGTGGTGCGTTTTGGACCGGCGGGGCAGGGGGTTGGACTCCCTCCCAGTCTTGGCTGGACGGGCTTTCCACTGTGCTTGCTGTGGGCGCGCTAAAAACGAAACATGGTCTGGAGGGCAGCAGCTGTGCAAGAGTCGAAAGAGGCGATTGGCAGCTTAAGCCAAGTGGTTCCCAGCATGCCGATTTGTGCATGAATTGCCAGCCCTCAAGGTGTCATGTGATTTGTGCCCCTATTTCCTCCATAGGCACGCCCAAGGACAGCGCTTGCTCACCTCAAGCTGCATCAGTTTTATGAGGATTCGTGAAACCTCTCCCGGCCCGAGGACGACGTGCGAACTCCCAGCGTGCTGTTCTTCCACGACAGTTCCGTCAAGCACCAAGGCTGGGTTGGTATTGCTAGGGTCATGTGGTTGCAACATGACTTTTTAAGCATTGTTGTTAAAAACTCGGCTTGAATACCAAACGCATGGATGCAAAGGCCGCTTCAAGGCTCCGGCTGGGACCGTGTGCAATTAAGGAGGTTTCCAACCCGCATTGCGTTCTTTCCAAAATAAGAGAGGGGTCAACCTTGATCACCTGGGCCGACGATTAGATGATTCGGGCATAAACCGACCCTTCTATTTCCCCATTTTCTCCAAGGAGGCCCTGGACGAGGTTGGAGCTTGTAGTTGGAAGGGTGCGGAGACTGTCGGCTACACCCCAAACAGACCTTCGGTTCCATTCCCAGAGGCGCCTCGAGGGAAGACTTTGTGCGCGCGGTGGAGGCAGGCCACTTTGGCCCCTAGGTCGCATATCCAGTGGGGACGCCCAGAAACCAATAGCTTTATCAGTGTTGGTTTCGCGTTTTTGCCCTTACGCCTTTTCGAACATGATTCTGAGCCGATTGAGTGTTTGACTGATGGATGAAATTCGATTCGATGAAAATTGGATTGATTGGTTCATGTACTACTGTTTTCGCGTGCGGGTTGTTTGTCTTGCTCAGGCGAAAGGGAACGATCGCTGGCCGGGGTTTACGATGTCGGGGAAGCGCCGAAGAGGCTTTGGCCACTTGCTTGCAGCAGGTGCAGACGGGAAAGTTCTGCCTTGTCTAATTTCCCGCAACTTGCAGCAGTCTCACATAGAGCGACCACCAAAAGGTAAAAGTCACGTTCGCCAGCCATTATGGGCTCTACGTTTTTGGTTCATCGGATGGACGACGAAGGGGAGTACAGGAAATGGTGTCCGCAGCAAAAACAACGCACCAAGCGCTGATAAAGGGGCATCGGCATTTCGGCATGATGGGTTTCGTCGCTGCCAACCCCAGATCGGATCCCAAAGCAGCTTGTTCAAACCTTCCGGACGGAAAAAAAAAACCAATCTTGGCGCTGGAATGGCTCCCAGCAATCTCCGCCACATGCTCGTCAACATGCTTAGCTGTAGCATCCGAACTTATCATTTTGGCAATACATGTGCTTGTGAACGTATGTCGCAGTGGCATGTGCGCGTGTTTGTTTTTTGCAGAGTGCAAATGTTTCGCGGGGGTATTTGTGGCTATCATGTTTGCAGTGGGTGGGCTCCTGAACAACAACAGCTGTTGCATGTGAGCTCATCATTGTGGCAGTGGATGTTCTCGTCAGCTTTTACCAATTTGTGTCCATGATTTGTGCAGTTGGTGTGCACGTGAGCGTGTTTGACTGTGGCATGTGTGCTCGAATTGTGTTTTGCTCCATCGAGCTTCGTTTTGTTGGGCGGGCAGTGGGAGCAGCTGTCAAGGGGACAGGTGGTTGGTGACATTGTCCCGCAGTCGGGCTGATCTGATGCTGAGGTTCGAGCTGGTTCCAGAAAGGAACCTTACCTACAGGCTCCAGTGCTTCTTTGCAGTGTCGCACCGAGTTGTGAATGTTGCGGCTCAAACACATGGCTGATTGACATTGTGACACTTGTGGGTTGCAAGGCTTCAGCATCTTGTGTTGTTTTGAGCGGCTGGGCTTGCTGGTCATGGTTTTCCCAGCGAGGCCACTGCAGTCCGCCACTGGGGGGGCCTCTGATGTCCCAGCCGGGCCCTGCAGGTTCCTTCGTGAGTCAAACGTGGAGCTTCCGCTGATTCTGCCGCTCGGCCAGACGGACCTGAACTTCAGGCAGCGACAACCTTACAGGCGACACATGAATGCGTCTTTCTTGGAAGTCCGCAACTAGCAACGTCAGGACAGGACGTCACCCAACGTTTGGGCTCGGACCCTCCTGTTTCTTTTTCAACGAGAGTTGGAGATGTCCACGGCCTTTCCGCCTGGCTGTACCTGGAAGATCTGCGAAGTTTGCGCGACACCTGAACGCTTCAGGTCTAACACCCTCCGGCTGTTTCAGCAAGCTCAGATCTCACTAGGCTCAAGAGGTCAAGAGGATGCATATTTCATGGCCCTAGGAGCAGTCGAGTCTTGAGATGGTCGCCAGGTAGCTTGCCAACGTGTTGTTGTTTTCTGTTGTTTTGTGTTGAGCAACACGCTGGGCCTTCACTTGCAGGGCAAAGCATGCTGGAAGCGGGTTTTCTTGGTGGTCCGCTCTGCCTTAGCTCCATCTTTACCCATGACTTGACAAGTCAACAGCGGAGTACCCAACAGCCTGAGTACTATTTCCAGCAGCTGTTTTTGGCGGTGAGTTTGTGCTTGGGAATGGTGTCCCGCCAGGCCTTAGATTTCGATGCGACCTCAGGTTCCTGCCGCGCAGCTGCAACGGCTGGACTGAGTGGTGCGACCCCGGAGGGAAGGCCAGACCGACGACTTCACCGTAGCGCACTTCGGCTCTTTCTGTTAGTATGGTTTCGATCTGTTGGCTCACCAAAAATGACACGCCAAACAAAGATGAAGTAACAAGCAATGGCCGTCATGTCCCTGTGAACGGTACTTTAGGATTGCACCCCCCCAATTGGTTGTAACACACTGCTCACATTTGTGTGTAGAAAGTTGCTATGTACATATTATGGGGGTGTGCCGTTTTAAGGTGCCCAAGGTTTAGTAAAGGATGCAAGTTCGACCTGTGCGAATCATGCGCCCGAACCACACCACGAATCATACCTCCGAACCAGACCCTGAACCATACCCTCTTTCACAACACTAGGTACAACTACGCCGACAACAGCAACTACAACTACTACTGCTACTTCTACTCTTACTACTATCAGTGCTACTACTACTACTACTACTACTACTACTACTGCTATACGTTTTTGTGTTCCTACTACTGCTGCTAGGGCGACTCCTGCTACTATTACTAGCACTACTACTTCTACTTCTTCTTTTACTTCTACTACTCCTGCTGCTACTACTACTGCTACTACTGCTGCTACTACTACGACTACTGCTACTACTGCTACCGCAAGTACTACCACTACCACTCCGACTACCGCTACCACTATGACTACCACTACTTCTCCCGCTGCCCCTACTTCTACTACTACTACTCCGACTACTACTAATACTACTGCTACTACTTCTACCACTACGACTACCGCTACCACTATACTTCTC
>CAUJNA010000779.1:150000-157500 GCA_963377175.1 Effrenium voratum
CCGAACTTTGATTTAAAAACCACAGTTTGTATCTCCACTTGTCAAAGTCAGCTTTGAGGTCGGCCTTCGTGGAACAGTTTTTCATACGTTTTGGCACTTGACTCACTTGCATCACATATCCGCCCAGAATACTCTTTCCCCAACCAACTTCATTTGAGCCAAGCTCGCTCGTTGAAACCACAAGCGCTGCGTTTGACCCCCGGCCTCGAACTTCGAACCTGAAACCCCGGGATAGCGACGGGGCGGTCGGAGACCGAGCTGGTCAGGCAGACCTGACCGAGCAGCAGCTCTTCCTTCGAAGCCGAGAGATTTCCACTACCAAGGAGCACCTCGAATGGGCGACGTCTAGACCAGGCAAGAATACATTGGGCATGAAGAGGCTCTCCTAGCTCCATGGACCGCTTGAAATGTCACAATCCAAGCTTTTGCGTGCTCGCCTTTGGCTTCCCTTTGCAACCTCAGACTCGGTGTCCCCAAAGAAAGCTGTGCTTCAATGGAACAGTTCGAATTTTACAACTCCCTTTTCATTAGCATCAACATCAATCTTCCTAGTGGACCACGGGTCTCGGCGTTTTGCTTGCGAATTGGCGAGATCATCAACACCTGAGATAAAGGCGTCTACGGGTTTGGTCTGGTGGCGAATTCTGGCGCTGCCTCGAACCCGGGGTGCCTGGATAGGAAATTGACCGGACCTTCGACAGTACGATCTGAACTATGTTTTACGAGGCATTGTTGTACTTATGCCGAAGAACTTTGTTTTGCTCTGATGTGTTATTGGCTTTTCAACTTTTGGCTATTGATGTTGTGGCTTATGGCCAAGCCTGTCACGCCAAATCAGTGCTAAGCCATCCGCGAACCCTGAACTATCTCCAAGCCAACCCGAAGCCAAATCGAAGCAACCCAAAGACCAACCTGAAACCCCAAGGAAAGGTGGAACTGCAACAGAGAAGCAAGGACAGCGACAAGGAACAGCACACCAACGATATGCAGATATAGTAAGTACAAGGGAGGAAACTTGACAAAATTCTAGAGGGGGCACAGAGCGACAAGAGCGTGTTAACAACGACAAAAACATACAGTAAGCACTAGCTGCAGAGAGCTACAGGGGAAGCTGGAGAGGAAGCTGTGGTGAGCAATAGGGGGGAGCCTATGCCACATCCTCAGTCCTGGGCACATCTTTAACCAACCCAAGCGTTTGCCTTGTTGACTGATTTGTTTGGCGGGTTGAAAGGCAACTTCCAAGGCAGGCTGGCCATCTGGAAATTTGGTTGAAATGTAAGGTCTTTGATTCGCGAGATCCGGCCGGCTTTCTTAGGCACCTGATGCGGCTTCAACAGCCGCGGTCCCTGCCGCGCTTCACGCGGAAAGGCTTCAAGGTGGTGCCCACGGGGTGCGCGCCTCAGGCAACGTTCAAGATGCTTCCCAGTAGCGTACGCCATGGGGCCTGTAGGTGCAAAAACAACAGGCTGAGCTACAAGCAAGGAGACCTTGAATGTTTAACCGCTCGCACAGAGTATGGGAAAGTGTGAAACACCTCGAGTGTTAACAAAGACGCAAAAGAAAACACAAGTCATCACTTATAGCTCCAGATCTAGAGCTGTTCCCACATGGGGTCTGCCATTTTCTTTTGTGGTTGTTTGGACAGTCCGAGGGGCGTGAAGCACATCGAATTGAGAAAGTCATTTGTTTTGCATAGATCAGTATTTTTCAAAATTAAAAATCCTGTCCAAAGGAGTTTGAACATGTGGTTAGAGTTTAAACGACAAGTCAAGCATAATGTCTAGCTTAAGCCAAAGTTTAACTTTGAAATAGGATTTCCTTTTTCAAGTTTGGTACGAACTGAAGTTTAACCAAGTTTTAGATGGATTTTAATGAAGACAGAACACACTGCTGTAATTGGCCTACCCCTTAAAATGGGTGAAACACTACTAGAGACTTGAGGAAAATGCAACGAACTCGGTCCTTAGTGAAGTGTTTTTGAATGCCAATTGACATTTAAGCAACGTCCGCCCAGTAGTTGTCTACTCGGTCTCTTTCCTTTTTCAAATTCTATTTAAGTCCTAGTAACAGTTCAATTAAAGTTGCATTTGGAAAGGAGTTCCTACTCAAATTCAAGTTTAACGCATGAAGTCTAATCACATTTAAGCTTTATATGCACTTTGAACATTATATTTTGTTGTATTTGTTTAAAGGCAAAAACACACACACACACACACACACACACACACACACACACACACACACACACACACACACACGCACGCACGCACGCACGCACGCACGCACGCTCGCACGCACGCACGCACGCACGCACGCACGCACGCACGCACGCACGCACGCACTCACGCACGCACGCACGCACGCACGCACGCACGCACGCACGCACGCACGCACGCACGCACGCACGCACGCACGCACGCACACGCACGCACGCACGCACGCACGCACGCACGCACGCACGCACGCACGCACGCACGCACGCACGCACGCACGCACGCACGCACGCGCACGCACGCACGCACGCACGCACGCACGCACGCACGCACGCACGCACGCACGCACGCACGCACGCACGCACGCGCACGCACGCACGCACGCACGCACGCACGCACGCACGCACGCACGCACGCACGCACGCACGCACGCACGCACGCACGCACGCACGCACGCACGCACGCACGCACGCACGCACGCACGCACGCACGCACGCACGCACGCACGCACGCACGCACGCACGCACGCACGCACGCACGCACGCACGCACGCACGCACGCACGCACGCACGCACGCACGCACGCAGCACGCACGCACGCACGCACGCACGCACGCACGCACGCACGCACGCACGCACGCACGCACGCACGCACGCACGCACGCACGCACGCACGCAGCACGCACGCACGCACGCACGCACGCACGCACGCACGCACGCACGCACGCACGCACGCACGCACGCACGCACGCACGCACGCACGCACGCACGCACGCACGCACGCACGCACGCACGCACGCACGCACGCACGCACGCACGCACGCACGCACGCACGCACGCACGCACGCACGCACGCACGCACTCACACACACACACACACACAATGAATCTTGCACCCGAATTGAATTGACGTATTGCATTTTTCCTCAAGCTTCATTAGAAAAAACAGCAACTTACTGTTTCTGTCACTTTCCATTCAACACCTAGTTAAACATCAATGTAATATGTGGAAAGGAATGTCTGCTTACACAAACTTTAGCTTAATATAGGAGTGTATGCTTCATTTGTGTTCTTATGAAGCTTTAGTTAAACTCTATTGTTTCTGCGTTTTGGCACGGGCACAAGAAGCATGGACCTCAGCCTGTCAGTAGGCGAAGAGATGCTCTCCTCTTTTCCTTTCTCAGCTGACGACTCCTCTTCAGGGTCTCCAACTTTTTGAAGCCTCCAACAGTGGAAACCACCAGTAAATTGCAACTTTGGAAGGGAAAGCCAGTGACCCCTGCTCTTGCAAGGTTGGGCCTTTGAATTCGGAAACAACGCGTAGACACTTGCGGTGAGCTTGGCGGGCTGTGGAAGCCAGGCCGGAACTTCAGGAGTTCCTCCTGGAGTTCTACCACAAGGCCAAGGCAGCCAGACGCCAGGAGGACCATTCTGTCGTCAGCTTTCTGTTTATCACATGTCCGAGGTGTCCGGCGGGGTCCCAAAACACAGAGGCCCTCGAAGCTCTTGGTTTTCCCTTTTGGTGGTTCCCCCCATGCGCAAGGGAAGACGGTGCAGCGAAGGGGGCCTGGTGGAACCCGGGGCAAGATGGGTCGCATGACACACCAGGGCGGAAGCCTGAGAACGCTTGAGCCGGACGGGGAAAGGAAGGAGCTTGTGGCCTCACAGGTGGCTATCGAGTGTGGAGGAAGACTCCGCAGAGCATCACTTGACAGCGCTATGGCTTGCTGGTCTACACGGATTGGATTGCTTCAGGGGCGGTTTTGAATGTAATCATTCTATATGTTGGGGAGGGGCCTTTCGTTATTTTGCCCAACAATCAGCTTGTGCCGCTCCAACTCTCAAGTTGCGCCCAGGAGTTCAACCATTGGGGGCAGACCCAGGTGAACGCCCACGCGGCCGGCCACTTTTTTGTGACACTTGGCTGGGGCAGTGGTTGGCTCGCGGCCCAAATCTGCTCAAAACTGGTCAAGCTGAAGCTACCAAATTATCCAGATCACTTGAAATTTGTTCCCAATCCCGCAGAAATAGTCGTCCCAACTGCCTGGCTGAATGGCAAGCGGCACGATCCATGAGACGAAACCTGGCAGTCTTGAAGTTGAGCACTGGATGGGAGGGTTGTTGCCACATGTTTACCAATCACCCACGGCAGCACGACAAACATGTTGCTCATGTTTAGGTCACCTTAGGTCTCTTGTATCTGGCGGATCGTCTTACCAATGCTGAGATGTGACGGGATCAGGTGCACATGCCTTGAGCGGCAGGCAACAGCTGCATTTGTATGGCCCCTTGCCTTCAAGCACAATTGCAGGTGAGACACCATCATACCCCGTTGCGCGTTTAAGAGTACGAATCAGTGGCCTTCTTGGCGTCCCCTTTACCATTCCGGACCGCTTAAAGCTTAGGAGCCTGTTGGAGCCCGAGCACCGGGAAGCCTACCATAAGGTCGTGGCGCATATGAAGCCGCGCCTGGAGAAGTGGGTTGGTGTGCCGCACCTTGGGCAGAAAGTCGGGCGTCGACCTCGATTGGGGTGACGGCTAGATGTGTTCGTGGGAAACTGGTCACTGCAGTTCCTCCAAAAAGATGATGCCCCCAGCCAGCGCCTTACCCACGCTTGTTGGCATTGAGAGCTGTCAGCTTCCTCGGCCTAGTGCAGGCCACAGCTTTTATTGAAAACCCTAGAGTTTGCTCAACAAATCAAAGTTTGACAAACAGACAGAGCCCCTTTGTCACGCCCCTCTCCAGCACCGATGCTCGATTTCCCTTGTACTTTTCAGATTGCAAGAAGGGGCTTCTTGAGCCTTTTTCTTCGCTTGCTCTTAGAATTGTGCCCAGCCATTGGATTTTGTTTTTTTCTGAGGCCCTTCACCAATGTTGCCTGAGGCTGGAGTTCACTTCCCTCTATGGCATGCGGGAGTATTATGGTGGTGCCGCTCTGCGACACCACGTGGACCGCCCAGAGGTTCTGATTGCCGCTCGGAATGCCCAGGGTTTCCCTGCGTTTGCTCGAATATCCTGACTTCAAATCCATCGCGGAATGCGTTGCGAAGAAACAGCATAGCTTGAGTTGCCCTGTGGTGGGGTGGGAGCTTTAGTCAGGCAGCAAAGAATTCATAGGACACGTGCCGGATGCACGGGTTCTTGTGGTTTGAGACATGGAATGAAGATTTTCCGAGTGCGGATCAAGCCCTAGGGAAGCCAACCATTGGCCAGATTTCAAGCATCTTGACAGCGGGGTGCAGTTTCAATCTTCTTTTTCGACGCATTCTACACTGATTCAAACTTGATGTTCAATGAACCCGTCAAGGGAAGAACTCCAGCCACAGTTAGGCCCACGGTCGTGGTGTGCGTGCTCGTGCCGCGAGCTTCTTTTGACAAGTTGTTGTGTCCCGTTGACCCCTGCCAGCCCCTATCGGGCCCAATGAGACCTAATAAGCTCAAGTAGGCCTAATGCGGTTTTGTCAGGGGTGAGTTTCCACTGGGGCTCCCTTGTCAACCATAGTTCCAGGTCTCTACGACCATCAGCGTGTACCAGGACCCAGTGGCTGAAGCTAGATGCGATAGAGGGTTGGTTTGAACGCTGGTGCCCAAACTGGAGTGCGAGCGTCCGCGTCAAGAGGAACTTTTTGCGCATGCAAGTTAGCCGTTGTCCTTGTACGGCATGTCGATGTTTCTTTCTCAAACTGGCACACAGCCAGTTGGTGTTCTGGGCTGTGCCTTTTTTTGTTCAGATGTCGGGACGTGTTGCAGAAGGAACGGCACCACTCGCCAAACCGTCGAAACCATGCGATCCTGCCGATAGTGTCTTTGACGTTGATGGTAGGGTGCGCGGGGCAATTGTTGGCCCGGAATGGGTTTTTCGCGTGATAGCGATAGCGCTCTTTGGGGGTTTCGGGTCTGCCTGGCCCTTTCCGGATGCACGGGGACGGCCTGCGAGGGCTTCGATGTCTCCGGCATTTGAGGGGCGAGGGGGGGGTTTTCTTTTCACAAACTTCATTTGCTTCTGGTTTATTTGCGCAGAAAGTTGGACTCCTTAGATGCCATCCGACATGCTTGGCTACCTGCTTGAGCATACGCAGGGGGTTTCCACAGCGCATTTTCTGGAGGACAATGCCAAGCAACCTTTCATTCCTACACTCCCCAGTTCACTAGTAATTAGGGGGGGTGCATCCTTGGTGGGATTCCACTCTTCCAGAAAAAAACTCCCCCAATGTGTCTTATTGGCGACTTGGGGGGCTTTGTCAATCAGAGGTTAACATTGCTGGATTTCTTGTTGTTCGCAGGAGGGCTTCGACCACAAGAGTTGGCCTGTGGAGGTGATCAGCTACGACGGGCGTACTTATCGAGCAGAGCGCCTCGGCTGAGTGTCCGATGGCGGCCTCGCTTGAGACATGCCAGGCATCATTTTTAGCATGTGGAGATTGCGGTCAGCGCGGTTCATGAAACTATCTCAATCGGGTGCTTCTGGGGGCCAATCCCTCGCCAGGGAAAATTGACGGCCGGAAATCTGACGAGACACACACGCTACGAACCGGAGGTCTCCAACGCAAGTCGCTTAGGGTTTCATAGTTTGCTAGTCGTCCCACGCAGTTGGAGCTTGAGGTTCAGTTCATTCGGCTAGTTCAAAACATCCTTCCTGGTTTCTTGCATCAATACGGGCTCTCGCTGGCTTATTTCGAGCCATCTTATTTTAAGCCTCCACTCATAGACGACATGCTCTTGGATGGCAACCGTGCCCATTTGCGGCTGTGAATCGGGCTCTCGAATTTTTGTAGCCCACGTGTGCAGGCACAGCGCAGTCCTCTTACAACGAGCTTTCCTGGCTACATGTCAATCACCAGGGCATAGTAGGGCCACAGGAGCCATGGTTGAATTCTGCGCTGCGCCGAGTTGCACAAAGACGTCCTGCACCACTTCATATTTGTTTACCGGGCTCCGTGTTCAACTTAAATGTGGCGAAAAGGCAACATTAGCACGTTGCCTGCCTTTACCACAGCAATTATCCGAACACCTACTTGGTTTCTGTTCTTGTTGTTCTTGTTCTTGTTCTTGTTCTTGTTATTGTTCTTGTTTGTCTTGTCCGTCTTGTTCTTCTTGTTCCTGTTGTTGTTATTCTTCTTCTTCGTGTTGTTCTTCTTGTTCCTGTTGTTCTTCTTGTTCGTGTTGTTATTGTTGTTATTGTGGTGTTTTTGTTTAATATACATATACGTACGTATATATATATATATACACCCGCAGCACGGCTGGTTGACCGTCTCTGACTGCGGTAGTTACTGCGGCGCCTCAA